>CANAIB010000283.1:0-15342 GCA_947359475.1 Heligmosomoides polygyrus bakeri
GAAGGAAGTGTGGACCAGGCGGTCAGGGGACGCATAAACGCAGCATGGCTCAAGTGGAGGGAGTCCACAGGGATCCTCTGCGACCGTAGACGCTCCATGACGCTCAAAGGCAAGCTCTATAGAACAGTTGTGAGACCTGCCCTCCTCTACGGCAGTGAGTGCTGGGCCCTGGGTAAGGCGCAGGAGTGGCAACTGCACGCGGCGGAGATAAGGATGCTGAGGTGGGCATGTGGATGGACCCGTCGGGACAGGGTGCGAAACGAAGATGTTAGGGCAGTCATGAAGACAGCCCCGATCCAGCTGAGGATGAGAGAGCAGCGCCGGAGGTGGTATGGACACGTCCTCAGAAGACCAGAGGATCACCCCACAAGGTTGGCCCTAGATTTCGAGGCACCCGGAAAGCATCCGAGAGGAGCCCCAAGGAAAAGATGGAAGTACGTCATCAAGAGAGATCTCGCCGAAGTCGGCGCCACGGCAGATGACGCCCTTGATAGGATGAGGTGGCAACAGATCACAAGAACAGCGGACCCTGCGATGCGCAGGACTAAACGAAGGAGTAGCCTCAGATTATTAATGCTGCTCTGTCCTCAGAGGCACTGTTTTTAATATGCACAAGTATCCTACTATATATAAAGCAGCAAGCGTGTGTGTGTGCGTGTGTGCGTGTGTCACACTGTCCGTCCGTCCGTCACACTTGAGTTGGGGCGCGGCAGCCGAACACGTCGGCAACCGTGCATGGCGAGCCGCAGACGTGCCGAACACGTCGGCAACCGTGCATGGCGAGCCGTAGACGTGCCGAACATGTCGGCAACCGTGCATGGCGAGCCGCAGACGTGCCGAACACGTCGGCAACCGTGCATGGCGAGCCGTAGACGTGCCGAACATGTCGGCAACAGTGCATGGCGAGCCGCAGACGTGCCGAACACGTCGGCAACCGTGCATGGCGAGCCGCAGACGTGCCGAACACGTCGGCAACCGTGCATGGCGAGCCGTAGACGTGCCGAACACGTCGGCAACAGTGCGTGGCGAGCCGCAGACGTGCCGAACACGTCGGCGGCACGAAACTTCGTCCCTGGGGGTAATCGAGGTCGCTGAACACGAATCTGAAGTCGACCAATCGATCCATCTCGATTAACATAAAAGTCAGAAGGCCTAGGGAAGAATAGGAAACCCGTAGCGGCCATGGCGTCCTATTGTCGGGGTTTGGGGGCGAAGCCCCCAACCAGTCGTAGGCGGCCGCTAGGCCGACGTACGACTGGTGACAAATATTTGAAAGGAAATCTGAGCAACCACATGTTACAAGGCGCATCCAAACTTTTTCGCTGGGTGGGACTCGAACGCGTCCTCGACTTTCCGGGTGGAGTGCTAGCCCATTACACCATAGGCGTCGTTTGATCGCAGGCAACATCCGCGACATCCTCGTCGCAACGGCATGTCGACACCCAAACAGCGGGATGTTCTGTGCGATCAAATACCGACGTTTGTGTATTGGGGGAGCATCGTGCCCGGAAAGCGTGGGTGCTAGCCCAACACTCGCTTGACGCAAGACTTTTGGTTGCATTGAAACGTCCCGCAACAAGGTATGACCTCTCACCATCTATTCTTGGCTAAAACTAGCGTCTAAAACACTATTTCGAGTAATTCTAGTTTGAACGGGCATATATTTTTATTTACTTCACTTAAAGATGCGCATAACCTTGATCACATCGTTAACTAAGTCCAAAACCAGATCCAGTAGGAGCAACAGCGAAAAATAAACAGAACAGAAACAACTTACTAAAAAAAAGGATAACGAAGGTAGAAACAAATCAAAAGCGCTCGCAAACGATGTAGAGAGGTGAATACTAAAAGCGTGCTCTAAATACTCTTGTTCAAAGGCCCTAGAAATCCGCTTGTCCTTTTTTCTTGCCGTGCCTTTATTTTACTCGTAAAGACTGTGAAATATAGGGCACAATGGTTACGTAGTCTAAAGCCTATATGTACTACAAGGCAATCACATTAACAAAATTTGAAGTGTCGAAACATAGGCATGTTGGAAGGCAAGTTCGGGAATCCATTAGAATAGCACACAGAAAGCATAATGAATTGGTTTAGTATAAGCAGCCCATCTATAGCGTGGTTCTTTATAATCATTCACTCTACTATATTGTGTTGTTCCTGGTTGGAGAAGGAGACACGGGCTTCGAGAATAATTCTCGCTCAGGACACCCTCCCGCAGTAGAAAACTCCGTCGTTCTCGAAGGGGATCTAGAGGTTAGCACCGGTAGCGCTGTGACAAGACTCGAGTGCACCCATCCAACAGTCCTCATTCGCCTCCAGTCTCTGAGCTTCAGACTTGATGGATCCCTTATGTCTTGACCGACAGCATACCGCTCACGCGGGTATCCATTTGTCAGTCTCTCCTAGCCCGGGCGCACCGAAAGCAGCTCTGGAGGAATCTTTTACTGGAGATGAGAGATGCGTCCTCTACGACTTCAACACCCATGTGCCGTGTGGGTTCCTTTTGGAGAAAGCCCTCCAGCGCAAGCAATCGCAACCTCGTTTGCTACTTCTTCGATTCTCGAAGATGACTCCATTTCGAGTTGCTCCCGCAAGGAAACACCGTCACCGTCAACATTGATTCAAGTCACGCTCTTCGGAATAACGGCACGCCCTTAAGAGATTTCTAGTAAAGAAAAAAGCACCAAAATTAAAAAATGTTGAAAGGGGGCCAGCGAATTTTTTGACTTCTAGTTTCCCCATTTCTGAGAGAAGGGAATCAATGATCTGCCTAGGTGACACACTATTGTAACGATGATTATATCATTAAGTGAATTTTCATTGAATGCTGAATAAAAAAAGGAAGAAGAACTTTCGAACAACACAAGACCTTAGCAGCCTGATATGTGAGCACCCCAAATATATTCCACTATATTGGCAAATAAAAACCGCTTCCACCTACGAGAAACAAATTAATGCTTTATCTTTGGACGTTTCAGTGCGATCACGTTTTTCGATTCTGCTCCGTCGTTACCCCTACGATAGAAGTTGTGAGGCTGTTAACACAATGCTGCGAGAGAAGGAGAACCGTCCGAAGAGACTGTGAGGAATCGTTCATCCAGCTTACCTCCACGCAGTGATTGTGGTAGCTTTTCTTGATCTTATGCGCATAATTGGTGTAGCCCAAGGGCGAATTGTCAACCCATTCACTGCCATTCGCTTTTTCTAGGAGTCCAATCCAGAGTCGATCGTTGTTGGGATACTCCTTGCTCAACTCTGTAACAGCCTACAACTCAAAAAAGAATAAGCCTGTATGACACAGATGTCTTTGCCGCAAGAAATGGGATTAATTTTATCTGTCAACATGGATACAACGAAGTTTACTAAACCTGGGGTGGTTGAGCAGACGTATTTTATACAAGATATCCACCACTACACAATTGCGAAAAAATCACTATTTTATGTCGCAATTTCTAATAGAAATGCCAGTATGGACTCTTAGTAGGGTCCCATCCTAACGCACATATATAGCCAAAAGATAGGGGTGGTGGATAAAACGATGCGCTACGAGAACTCCTAGCGGAGATAGAGTTTATTTGGATCTAACAGCGTAAGCGTAGCGTGTTGATGTTGTTTTGTTATTTTTTTAGCTGGTTTATTGTTGTGGTCCAAATGTCTGCACTACCAGCCCTATTTTTTGCCGATTTGGCGCAAAATCGCGTTTTTTGCGCAATTTTGGGCGTGAAAGCGAAAACCCTCTAATAACGTGCCTAGAAAGCTCACTTTTGAGGTGAAGTCTTGTTAACCCATTGAGGACCGCGCGGGCCGATATCGGTGCGCAGTTATAAAAGTGTTCACTAGTGTTCGGCCCATCTCTCGCTTTTTCATAGTTTACGAGTAATCATTAGATATGTTGGGTCCTAGCAATCCTATCGCACTGTGGTTCGGCAGTCATTCACTTCTAAACACTGATAAAAGCGAATAATCAACACTACACACTATTCAAGCTCCACAAACCAACTTCACATCTTGTAAAAACGATAATACAGAGAAATAACTGGTCACATTTCTGGTGAAAATTTTGGAAACAATCCAGACTAAATATGTCAAACACCTGTTACATTATGTGGACACCTTATTTGCACGATTCGGGCCAAACGTGCTCCTTTTCCTTTGGAGCCCTTCCTACAGCAGCAAATACATCTTCCATGTTTTGCTTCGAACCTGTTTCGGCCTTCTTCAATATGTGGCTAACCTTTGGAGAGCGACCTTCATTTGGAATATCGCGGAATAGTGTTCCCACGAGATTCGAGCCAAGAGTGTGCGTTAAGTTTTTTCAGTAAATTTTTAACGACTTTTTTAATGAAAAATTTTTGCGTTAAAATTGGTAAACTCGGTAAATTGTTATATAAGCTTTCCCTTAGCAGCAGTCAGTTTGGCTGTTTTTTGGTATGTAAAAAGCCAGTTTTCTTTCTTTATTGATTTTTCTCGTCTCCATCTATGTGGCAATTGTATGACTTTTCATCACCACAACAAAATAACAGCAGTCCATCTATCAATGGTAAAATCACTAAACGAGAAATATCATTAAGATTCCAAGACCACCAGTATCAACAGTAACAACGAGACTTCTAGAATAACAAGTTTCTTTCTATGCTTAGTTCGTTTATCAACTGGGAAGTGTCCAGCTTCTGCGAGGATGTGCATTTTGTCTTTGCTACACAAGTATCCTAGATCTCAATCGTTAAGCTCTTTCTTCTCTGTGTTTCTAAGGACATCCGTAAGAAATACGCGTATTTAAAAGGTCGCTTCTCTGCCTATACTATGGCTCATATTGTCTTATCCTTCCTAATTCCTCCAAATAGAAATCGCCACTGCCCATCACTCTTTTACGACGTTTCAGAAATTGACCAATCTGATTTTGTTCTTGAAGCACCTGGTACATCACATTGCCCTTCCTCTGGATAGTCCAAAGGAACTCCTGAGGAGCACTCTGCTCTAAGCAATCTGGTGAAAGATTTTGTTGTAGGACTCAACAAATGTTTTTCCAGCGATATCGCATTACTCTGCAGTCTTTGGAAGAAGGAAGAAGAAGCTCTGCAGTCTTAGCTGAAGCTGGTACATAAACGACAGTAGATCAGAGCGTTAGTGTGTTGCATAATTCAGCTACCCTGTCTTATTCCATTATTCCAGCTAGCGTTTTCGGCCACTTCAGTAGTTCGTGTGATAGAGTGGAAAGACGCCTGGCTTTATCTGGCGATGGTTCCAAGAAGTACACGACAAAGCCGAAGCAGAGAGCTTAGTAACGTTATATCACCAGCATCCGTTAGAGCTTAGTGGTCAGGCAGGGTATCCTAAGATGCCTAGCACGTGTTTGGTAAATGTATCCATCAAGGATGGGGAGCCGGCAACCGTGGCCTTACGCTAAAGATAGTATCCGCGCGTAAGGAGGGAGAGTGCTTTCCAGCTGCATATTTGCGGTTGGACGCAGCTAACCAGTGAAGCCAGAGTCTTAGAAGATCATTATTTCTTAATCTCCGTCGGATATCAAGGCCAGAGTGGTGGGCCGGCAATCAACGGCGCTGGTTGTTTGAACAGCTTTCGGTTCCTGCCAGCAGGTCATCTGCATTAAGAGGTGCAGGAGTATCGGCCCGGTGCCTCCATGTTTGCGGCCGTTAGACTGTTGCTGCTCTTATTAGTTCGATTTCTAAGAACAACTGAAAGTCAACGTACCGTAGATGAATTGATTTTCCGCCTTCGATAAAACCGATGCTAAATTTGCGCCATTGTCTCGGCACTCCTTTTCGGCTTGCTCCCACGTCACCTTTTTTGGGAAGACCTGGAATGTTGAATGACAGCAGCAATGAAAATGTTGCCCGAGTGCTTGGGATAGGAAGGTTCACGAAAATTTTGACGGTCCGGTGGTGACAATACCGATTTGATTTTAAACCGCAATGATCGGCAGACACCCACGGCTGTTAGAACTGTACAAGTACAGCGTGAATATAAAGTGTTGACACATCCTCTTTTCAATTTTTTGCAATGACATGATATTAATTGTAGCTTTTAAGTCAGCCGCAAGAAATTTAATCAGAACAGAAGAACTAACAACGTCTAAACAGCAAGATTGCAAAACAGCCACAACCTAGTGCATCCAAGTAAAATGAAATCTAGGCCAACAATAAGTAATGACAGTAAGCAAAAATGTCTTTAATGAGATAAGAGGGCAGGGAGAAGTACCATTTTTAGTAAGCTAGAAGTGTGAAAATCCGGTCCGATGTCTAACAGAATGCCATGCGAAAATATGATGTGATTCCGTGGGCAAAAATACTTTGTCCAAGGACAAAATCCATGAGAGGAAAGCTCAAACTCTGCGTCTCTGTTGCTAAATCGAGGATAAGGTGTGACTTCCTAACCTACAGGTTTTTGAAGGAGTTTAACTTGCTACTTGGAAAGTATGAAAACCTGTCGAGGCTCACTGCGCATGCCTGTAAGTTGTTTATATCGAGTTAGAGAAAACGAGATATGATTTAATACTGTTGTTTCTGTTCGACTTCTTCATGATTAAGTGTTATACAGTACTGTGTTGTATGCTGTTATATGCTAGACTGTTGTCTATGCCTTAAATAAATAAATATATAAATAAATAAAATCGTCCTCGATTGAGAGCCTTCGAGCTACCTTGTTAGGAGGGATCCTGGGCTGCTTGCCGCAGGGCCACTTGGCGCGTTTTCGAGATAGGGGAATGAATGGCGAGCGAAATGCGACCGTGTACACTCCAGAGGCGCAGGTGGGATACAGGCGCTGAGTCCTTGCTCCTGCTGTGTCCGGTCGCCTCGAGGCTACGCAAATTGAGAAGAAATGGGAGGACGATACGCACTTACCACGCGCGCACGCTGGAATGGGAAGGCCTTGATGGTTTATGGCATCAAGGCCTTCCCATTCCAGCGTGCGTCATCGAGGCCTTGATGGTTTATGGCAAGCTAGGAAGATCAATTGCGACGTGATCGGACTGACCAAAACGAGAAGACACCACTCCCTACATGCCGCCCACGACTCCGGAGAACTGTTTCTCGCGACAGCAGGGGAGTAGGCGGCGTTTATGTCCTCATCAACACGCTCTTGGTCATGAACATCGATTTGTACGAGTCTCTGTCAAGCCAGATCGGAAGTCTCCGACTGAAGCGATGTGGCTCCATACCAGCTTTGACTGCGTTCATCGCGTATCCTCAGACATCCGACTAGACGTCGAAGCCTTTTACATGGAGTGGAGAAGTTTTATAAGGAAGCTCGCACCTTCTACTAGGTGATCGTCGGAGCCTTCAACGCTAAGATCGGGCCACGAATGTTATTGGAAGAACTTCACATCGCAACCAACGTTTTGGAGTGGAACGAGAAAGATGAAAGACTATCGACTATAGGTGAAATCGAGTTCATGTCAGCATGTCGACCAAGAGCATCCATGGAAGCTTCACAGTTCCAGAAGCCTCCCTCCCTATGATGGACCTGGGAATCACCCGGTGGCCAGCTCCACAACGAGGTCGACCACATCATCTTCAACCGCAAGTATTGCCTGGCCGACGTCTCCGTTGTCGCCAAGTTCTACACGGGATCGGACCACCGCCTCCTTCGCGCAAGGTTCCGCTTTTCGCGTCAAGGAGAGAAGGCCGCGAGTTCAAGAAGAGGAGTCCCAGAACGACCATCAACTGGGACCTCTACACCTCTCTTGCCGGCCTTTGGGAAGATGCCGTCATGGATAACGTCGACGAGGAGAGTACGACCGCTTCGTGCACCATCTCCACGATAGTGCTAAGGGAACCGAGAGCTTGAAGACCACCAAGAGACGTCTGTATCTGGAAACTCTCGACCTGATACGTGAGCGGGGAGCAGCACGAGCGTCAGGCAACTACCAACTTACGTTCGAGCTTACGAAGCTATGCAGAGTGGCCAGCGGCGGTGCAGGAGGATCTTAAGGAGAGAAAGGCGGAAGCGTTGGATGAAGCTGCAGAGGCAGGTTTGAGCATCCTCAATGTCCGACGAAACTTAGCCAATTTCAAGACCAGAACGACCGCTCAGACGCCCAGATGGACCGTCACCTCTTCCAGAAGAACAATAAAGAAGGTCATCCACGACTTCTACTCCGATCTCTTTGATAGCTACGGGCACCTGCTCCCATGAATTTTCCGCATGATGGATGTGTCATGCCCTTTGTACTTCCTGCCGAGATCCGACACGCTCCCTCGTCGGTGAAGAATCGTACAGCACGTCCCAGCAGGACCAGGCATCAGCACCACCCACCAATTTCATATCAGTGGAAGAACAGCAGGACCGTCTTCCTGCACAAGGAAGGAGAAATGCACGACATTGGCAACTATCTCCCGAACTGCCTGCTTTTAGTGGTTTACAAGCTGTTCATTCCAGTCATTTTGAATAGGATTAGCAGTACGCTGGCGAAAGACAGCCATGCGAGCAAGCAGGATTTCGGAGATGATTCAGCACGATCTACAACATACACATCATTAAAAAGCTTCCGCGGCCGCTGATCTTACGTTAACCTGAAAAAGGTGTTCGATTCCGCCGAAACTGAAGCGGTCGTCGAAGCCCTGCTCACTCAGAGCGTTCCTACTCACGAGGAAGGTCAACGAGATGACCGTGGAGATTCTCAAAGCGACCAATATATGAATGTAGGGCATTGTCTGGGAAGCACCACAGTGGTTTCCAAATTCCCTGTGGACCTATGGATAGGTCAAAAATGGCGAAAAACTGTAGCGTTTCAGTGCGGGTTGATAGTGGAAACTGACACATGCAATACCCTTGTCGTGCTCAGAAATAATCCCCGAAAGGTTTGGGGCCTTAATCATTGCTAGAACATGGGTTGACAAATTACTAATAGAGACGAGGAGGCATATTCAGAGAAATCATTCACCAGGAAGACGGCAACGATCTGATGGCCGAGTGTATAGCGCACGGACTTGCAGAAGGGTGATAAATGGATCCATTCCGGTGATGGGGTGTGTGCATTGTTAGTGGCAATTTTTGCATTTTCTTCACAGTGGAGTACACTTTTTTGTTCGCCTTGAATCTCGTTTTCAACCTCTTGCAGGACGAGGGCCAAGCTAGCCCTCATCGGTTAGAGACACGCCGCTGATCATTAAACCATGCTTGTCTTGTAGGAGAGGCTCTCGTTAAATGCTATCCATGTGTGCTCCTTTTGTAATGTTTCTTATTAGTTTTGGAGGTGTGTCTCCTAGTAACCTCATTACGAACATGGATGACAACTGTCACTTTGATCCATCGCCAAGATGTGCTGAGCACCCTTTCGATTTCTGTGGAGAACGCTCTTCTTGTGACGTTTACCAGTTCTACTAACTGTGAGCTACATTGGGATGTTTTATACATCTTGCCTTACTGGCCCCATTGCTGTCTACGTTTGTACCGACCACTGTTCCCCTCGCTATGGGAAGAGCTCCGTTACAGATAAGAGCACTATGTAGTTCTTTCACGACTGCTGGGAAAATTTTTTGTGCGAGGTTTGTCAAGAGCTATTTGGTATACCAATCACGAATTTGGGAGCCGTCTTTTATTACAGTAGGCGACAACATAAGTAGGGTACGGGCAGGTGAAAGAGTGGAGGCACACTCACCTCACTCTTCTTCGGATGTTACCGCGGTGATGATCACGAATCTAGCATACGTTTTGGCTTTCAAATTTTTTGGATGCTATTTTCAACTCAAGATACGACCTTGGACACGAAGTGCGGCCAGATGAAGAGAACAGCGGTGCGCGTCGTGAAAACAGTTTTTTTTCACAGTATCCATATCTACTCTAATCCACTGTAATCCAAAGTTACACCGAAAACAGATGCCAGACTCGTGATAAGCATCCAAATACTCTCTCTCTCTCTCCCCGCCCCCTCAGATGAGGCTGGACGAAGGAATTCTTCAGCCATTGGAGTGTCGAGAGTACGAGTGCCCGGATCTGCAATGCTTCTCCTTGCATCACCTAGGGGTAGGTAAGAGCGGTCAAATGAGATTACTATGACACACACTTCCAAAATTGATGGAAAACATTATGAAGGCATCACACGTGGACAGCATCTAACAAGAGCTTCTCCAACAAGACAAGCCTGGTTAATGCCAGCGGCGTGTCTCTGACCGATGAAGGCTAGCTTGATCCTCATCCAGAATGGGGTTGAAAACGAGGTTCAGAGCGAACAATGAATCCTACCGTGGCCAAAGTGGATAGCCATTAGAACTAACCACTTGCTCCGCTGGCAATATGCCAGCTCCTGGTGAAGTACCACGCAAACTTGTACATCAATCCGTGCCGAGACTGCTTTCGTCGCTGAGGGGGACATCGGAGATGGGTTGTGCGCTCTTCGAGCGCACAACTCGGCTAGGGAAGGGACTCCAGGGTGTAGTGCGTCCAAGGTGCTCGTGCAGGAACTGCTCCCGTCTCCCAGTGCTCTCCTGTAGCGGCGGTGGAAGAGCCGCGATCCGCCACCGACTGCTCAACGACCCTCCTCCATATCGACTGACCATGGTTCGGTGGATATCGAAAATGGCCACGTCGATATGACACGACATCAGGAGAATCTGGATAGATCGAAGTAAGATCGCCAAAGTGCACTCTGTATCGATGAAAATGCAGAAATCGCCCCTGGCAATGCACAACCCCCCCCCCACCGGAATTGACCCTTTTATCCCCTTCCTGCAAGTCCACTGCGCTATACACTCAACATCCGATCGTTGCCGTCTTCGGTGGATGGTTCTCCTGGATGTCTGGATGTACCTCCTCGCCTCTATTAGGAATTTGTCAAATTCCATGTTCCAGCAATGAATGAGGCTCCAAACCTTTTGTGGGATTGTTTCTGAGCACGACAAGGGTATTCTACGTGTCAGATTTGCATTATCAGTCCGCACTGAAGCGCTACAGTTTTTTGCTATTTTGACCTATCTAGAGGTCCGCGGGAAATTTGGAGAGCACTACGGTGCTTCCCAGACAATGCCCTACATTCCTATATAAGTCGTTTTGAGAACCTCCACGGTCACCTCGTTGACCTTCGTTGTAAATGTGTAGGAGATTTAGTGCGTAGAGATTTGAATTCTTTTGCATTTGATTTTAAGCTTCCTCCCATTAAGGTAATAACTCTTTTTGTTGATCTGCCCAAGGTGAAACGGTCGGGATTTTAGCCACGAGCCGGATTCACCAACCCTTATATCCGCGGGTATGCATGGTGTAAGGTGTAGACGTACAGACACTATGGTAGTTGGAGGGATCCACCATAGCATGCCGCGGCGTTTAGGCGTGGTAAGTAGCTACGTACAGTAGCTTTCACGAATACGAATCGTATCCGCTACGACTACGGGTAAAGGGCACGATTCCCTTACGATATCACTACGTATTCCAACTGCTGAATTCGGCCCCAGATAGAGACGTGAAACCGGCGTACGCAGTCGAAGCTTGAGGGCACGGTGTGCAGGATTTTTTGAATTGCGAGGAGGAGGGGGTGTTTCCTAAGATCTACACTTCCGCTCCGTTTGTGCTTCTTTTGATCGTGTCGTCGAATAAATCTAGCTAAGTGAGCTACCAAAAATGACAGTGAAGATATCCGTATCTACCTGCGCGTTTAATATACACTTGTTTTCATCCTTTTCTTAGACTTATCGAGTGATGCTGTGCCTGCTTAGGTACTTATGAAGCAGAGGGCCCGTGCCCATACAAAGAACCCTAGGATGTGGACCACCTTTCGCACCTGTGTCAAATTTGGCAACATCATGGGGTCGGATTCATCAACGACTTACATAACTTTAATAGAGAATTCACAGCCGAAAACTCACGATGAGACAACGCAGTTTATCGCTCACCATATCGCTTCATATCAGGGATTTCTCTGTAATTTTCTCTCTTGAATTGCTGTAAGTCGTTGATGAATCCGGCCCCTGAAGTTCTTCTCTTGCCTAGTGTGTGTTCTTCCCTGCTCACGCGGAGGAGAGCACAGAGCCCAACCACGAGCCTTCGTTTTCACGCACGGACCTTCTGGTTCATAAGTACCCTGTTTTCGTAATAAGTAGTAAGTACTGTAATGTTCAAGGTGATTCTCCTCCCTGAAAGTGAACTGATGAGTACATTCTCTTTTAGGTAGCAAACCTCATAGTGAAATGCGTTAGTCTTGTCTTGTCCGCCTTCCTGCGTCGTGATGAAGACGGTTGTAGTTTCGCCTTCATCTTCACTTGGCAGTACTGGCCTGAAGCCTCTCACGGGTACCAGGTGAACAAGAATAACAGCTAGGGCAGCCACAGGAACAGAAGACGCCATCGTCGTTGGAAGAGAACAGATCTGAAAAGCTGAAAAGTTGTTGTACAGTACCGCCGCTAAACATTCAACCAAACGACGTTTGCGACGCAAAAACGCGTTTTTTGCGTCGCATCATGATAACTTTGTTCAAAATAAAGGCTTTCTCACCAAAATTTACAAAGGCTCCTAGCATCACCCTACCATGCAATGGCCATTAAAAAGTGGATGGAAGCCTGAAAACCAGTGCCGCAATTAAGGAGGGTCCTAATTACTGTGACCCGACCTAACACCGTCGCCGAGTCTCGCTTAACTATGTCCCCAGGCGCAAATAGTGCTGCCCAGTTGAATTTTAAAATCCTTAAACCTAATTAAATTTTATTTTCCTGCTGTTTATGACCTTCTACTGGCTGTGACAATTCATTTGCTACCAAATTTGGCTGGAAAATATGCATGAGTCTGCAGCTGCTTCAACCGATTTTGATTATTACAACGGAAGCATTCTCAGTCTAAAGCTTGTATTGTAGCCTGCAATCTTCTCATCTTTAAGGAGGGAAGAAATGACATAGAAAATTTACGTTTCGGGTTCACTTTGGGCATTTGTGTGTTGGTTGCAATTCGTCAAAACTGCAAGTGAACCTTGGTAAAGAGCACTCCCTGTCGCCGATTTTGGCTGCGAATATCTACGTCCTAAGCAAATGAGTTAGTCCAAAAATATGTTGGCTAATCGTACGCAATGTAGAGACTGCAAGTATCAAATATCGAGAAACCAGGTGATCAAATGGCCGAATTTCAGCTGGTTAAATTGAAGACTTCTTTCAAAAGTGCGACTGAGCTTCTACAGCGTTTCATGCTCAGTCTTTGCAGAATGAATGTTGAGAAGCCCAGCATTCATATTACATATTTTTTTTCGCTCAGAATTTTCAACCAGTCCAGACGCCAATATTTTGACGCACCAGATCGAGCGTCGATCGATCTGGTGTTCTTCGACCATAATTGCACTGACCTGACATGCCCTACAGAGACATTGCACTCGGCTGCATGACCAACGAATCCCTCACTTCTCTTTCTCGTAATTACGGGCCTGTTCGACTTTATGCAGCTCACCAATATCGATCCATGCTGCCAAATCTTGAGGACCTTTTGGGTTTTTCGGGTTGCATACATCATATTAGGTTGTCCGGAAAGTTCTCATCGTTTTGAGTGCTTCACTTTGAACTAACATAACTTTCTCAAATTTTATCCGATTTAGTCGAAATTAGCACCGCTCGAGTCAGCCCACTTTTGCCAACGGGAACCAGTTGACTTATTCCATCAACGAAAGAACTGGGTGGTCGGGATTCGATAAAATTCACGAAAGCTGTTTTGGCTTAGTGTTGATTGTTGAAGGTTTTACCAGCGAGAAAGTTCTGAAAGTGTTTGAAAAAATGGCAGTCGGTTGGCGAGAGGCCTGGAGAGTGACGGGTGAGGCAGAACTTCAACCTTAGTTCGTTTAATGTTCGTGTGGTGATTTACGAAACGTGTGGCGGGCGTTATCGTGCAAAAGAATCGGGCCTCTTCTGTTGACCAATGCCAGTTGAAGTTGACTCGATTCTCGATGCATATCGTCGATTTCCTTACAATGGAACTTTGCTGTGATCGTTTGGCCTGGCGCCGAAAAGTTGTAATGGATCACACCAGCCGCTGACCACCACACAGTGACCATTACCTCCTTTGGTGGAGGCTCACCTTCGGAAAATGCCTAGGGGTTCGCCGGCATGCAACCACTGCCCGAAGCGTTTACTGTTATCATACAGAATCCACTTTTCATCACATGTGATGATTCGATCCAAAAAGGGGTCCGTTTTGTTGCGTAAAAGGTGAGAAGAACAAATCTCGAAACGCGACAATTTTTGCCGCTCACCTAACTCTTGGGGCACCCACGTTTTGAGCTTTTTCACCTTCCCAAGGCGTTTCAAAGGATCGGCAACTGCAGTTCTACTGACGTCTAGCTCTTCCGCGATTTCGCGAACTGTTTAGGATGGTTCGGCTTCCACCAATTCCTTCATCTCGTCGTCCAGGATTGCTCTAGATCGAACACAACGGGATCAACTTTGAGGATGAAATCTCCAGTCCGGATTTTACTGAAACACTGGCGCACAGTGCCTTCTCCAACACTATTGGGCCCCACACTTGATTGATTCGTTGAGCTTTCTCTGCTGCGGATTGTCCCAATTTGAAGTTGGGATATAGCTCGGAATTGGTCTTTGGACATACTCCAATAAGCCCTTGAAGAACAGAAATATAAAACAATGTTGAAACATATTTTTTTAGTATAGAACGAAAAACTCTGTGTAGAAAGTAACGTTAATGCGCAATACAAGTTGAATTTTTACTTGATAATAGACGAATGAAAGATGGCAATGCAAAACGCTAAGAGTTTTCCGGACAACCTAATAACATGAATTTGTTGGCTGAAAATTTCAGTACGATTTATTTCATGCTTTCATTCACTTACTCAAAAACTGAACACTTCTTTTGAAGTTTTATAAAATTCTCATTTTTTTAGAAAATAATGGTTTATATCGTGTTTTAAATAGCAAAACAGCGGTTTTACGCCTGTAAACAACATAACAGAGGGAATTGTAAAAACACATATTCTCACTTTGATACTTCATGTAAGCAGCGTTCACACTATCAATCAAATAAAATTTGCGGCAAGCTTTTCAAGTGCAGAGCGCAATCTGGTCTTTGATGCACTAAATGACTGCTACCTTGTTGCGTTCTAAGACAAAAGTTATTTTATTATTTTTTCAAAAGAAGCAAAACTTGTGCAAAATTATTACACTCGTTTGGGCAGCTGAACTTAAAAAAATCAATAATGTCATATCAAATTTTTCTTGGGCAAAAAAATATTCTACCCTTCTTGAAGTGTTCGTATTTTAACCTGTAAGAAGCTCGTTTTAATTTGGAAGATGTTTTATTATAATTTAATTCGAAAAGTGTCCAACTCGACGTGAAAATCATAAATGCATATTTTACGTTGCGGCTAGACACACAATTTTGAGAATCATAGAATCTGTGTGGTCT
>CANAIB010000284.1:0-15171 GCA_947359475.1 Heligmosomoides polygyrus bakeri
GTAAGGTGTGAACCTTTGCAGTTTGTTGATTTTGTAAGCAGCAAAATGTTCTGGTAGTGTGCTAAAAAAACGGTAATGTAGCTTATGATAGGACAAAGTTACAGTGCTGCGAAAAATGCAGGTTAGCCTTGTGTGACACGATTTTTTCCAAATCTAGTCGACCCCTGCGGGAAGACGCGGAGAGCTAACATCTTACAAATGCGCAGGCGAGCAGAACGCTTAAGGTTCTTTACGAGGACGTGCTCACAACTAACTAGCTTATTAAATTGCCTTAGTACCAGCTGCCGTTTTAGGGCGGCGGACTTAGCGGTTGAAGTTTCCTGCCGTCTTACTCACCCATATTTGGATTTTCGACAACCCCAGTAACACCGTTAGCTTCCCCGCGAAAAGCTCTATCGAATCGTAACTAATTTGGCCGGTTCAGAAACATCTATTTTCGATGACGTCATCACCCTCTGCCGCAACCTAGAGCGGCGCCCTCTTCTTCGACGCGAAATTGCCAAAAAATCGATTTTTCCAAAACTGGCCGAGATTGACACCGTTCGATAGAGATCATCGAGTTGAACAGAACAGTGTCATTGCGAGTGCGGAAAACTCAAAACCGGAAGGAGTAAGGGCGGAAGAATCTTCACTGTTGCCGTCCGCCGCTCTAAAACGGCAGCTGTAACTAAGGCAGGTTAGGCAGCTGGAGAGCGGTGAGCGCTTCCTCGTAAAGTAGCTTAAGTGGTCTGTTAGCCTATGCAGTTGTAGGCCGTCAGATCATCGCCTCTTCCCGCAGTGATCGACTGAAATTGGAAAAAATCGTGCCACACAAGCCTGACCTGCATTTACGCAGCGCTGTAACTTTGTCCAATCTTAAGCTACATTGAAGTTTTTTAGCACACTACCAGAACGTTTTGCTGCCTACAAAACCAACAAACTGCAACCGGAAAGGTTCACACTTTACAGAGCTATCGCGCTCAGAAGACGCCGCGCGCACAATTTAGCACAACAATGGTCATGTTCTCCTCGCTCTTACTCGCTCACATCACAGTTCTCGCCACTCTACGTAAAAACGCTCTATTCTCCATCAAAAGCGCTATCGAATGGTGTCCAACTTGGCCAGATTCCAAAATATTGCCTTTCGGTGACGTCATCGGCCCTCCGCTGCGGCCTCACCCCCGATGCAAATTTGTGAAAAAATCGATATCTCAAAAATTGGTCGAGATTGATACCGTTCGATAGAGCTCATCGAGCTGAACAGAACAGTGTTATTGCGAGTGCCGAAAACTCAAAACCGGAAGGAGTAAGGGCGGAAGAATCTTCACTGTTGCCGTCCGCCGCTCTAAAACGGCAGCTGTAACTAAGGCAGGTTAGGCAGCTGAGAGATGTAAGCACCTTGTTGTAAAGTGCGTTAAGTGGTCTGTTAGCCTATGCATTTGTAGGCCGTCAGCTCATCGCCTCTTCCCGCAGTGATCGACTGAAATCGAAAAAAAAATAGGTTGTACAAGTCTGACCTGCATTTTTGCAACACCGTAACTTTGTCCTTTCTTAGGCTACATCGTTGTGCTTTGGCGAGCTGCTAGAGCTTCTTAATTACTACAAAACCCACAAGCTGCAGCCGGAAGGGTTCACACTTGACAGAGTTATCGCGCTCCAAACACGCCCGCGCGTGCAACTTGCGAGCTGTCGCACCCACTCGATTGATAGGTTCGATTTCATATGCATTGTTCACGGCGCACTCCAGATACAAGCTGGACAGTTCTAGAGCAGCTCCTGAGTAGGGCGGCTAGGGATTTCTGATAAAACTCCTCAAACTCCCACTCTACCAGCTGTCGCACCGACTCGATTGATAGGTTCGATCCTATATGCATTGTGCATGGCGCACTCCAAAGGCTCGCTGGACTGTCTTAGAGCAATTCCTGCGTAGGAAGGCTAGGAATTTTCGTTAAAACTCCCCATGCGCACACTGTTCAAGCTCTCGCTCACTCTACAGGTTGTCGCCCCCACTCGATTGATTCTGCCGGGCCTATATGCATTGTTCAGAGCGCGCGCCATGCCGGCAGTTAGTTCCAAACAGTAGGCCATGCTCGTACGAACGCATGGATAAGCTCCTTCATTCAGTCTAACGTCCAGAAGTTGAGGGTGCCGCGCACTAACGCGACTTGCCTCAGACGCAGCGCGTGGCGAGCGGAAAACGGCGCTCTCCGGCGCCCTTTTGCGCCGCTTCTCATCTTTGGCGCCGCTTGTGCTTGTTGGACGCAGCGGCATGTCCGGTACTGTATAGTAGGATTATGAGATTTTGACGATTCTGAATGGCCGGAGTTCCTCGCCCACACGGCAAATCCTAACTAGTTAGCCGTGTGCACTCCAGTCAAACACAGAAGATCTAACGGGCCTTATTCCGCTGACCCAGAAAGAGCCACCAATTCTGCAGCGATGGGAAGGACGAGTCCGGAGAGGCAGCTAAAATCTTAGGGCCAAATCAGGCTGCGCAGATTGATAAGGACTAGGATGATGATCTGTACTTACAAGGCCCGCATGCTCGCATCGGAAGCATCCGTCGAGGACCTGATGATGCAAGCCAGGAAAACCAAGTACGACGTCGATCGGACTACCGAGACGAGAAGACACCACCCCTTACCGCCGCCTACGACTCCGGAGAAGAACCGTTCCTCGGGACATGCAACTGCAGGGGAGCAGGCGAGGTTGGTCTTCTCGTCAACATGCACTTGAGTTATCTGTCGGAGTGCAAGCCCATCCCAGTGGAAAACCACCAGGACCGCCTTCCTCTGCAAGAGGAGAGACGCGCGCGACATTGGCAACTATCGCCCTATCTGCCTGTTGTCCGCAGTCTACAACCTGTTCACTCGAGTGACTCTGAATGGAATCAACAAAACGCCGGACGAAGTCCATCCATACGAACAACCATTTATTGTTTTTTTGGGCGCGTGTAGCGCAGTCGGAGGAGGCGCGACTGTAGCGTGCACCCGATACCAGGTTCCTAGTTCGGATTTCCCGCCCAAGCCAACCAACCTGACTTGACTTGTACCAGACTTGTCTAGTACCAATTCACCGAAGGATGAAGCGCTGACTTGTTCATCGGCTGGCCACCGCAAGTCATTGTATGGCCAAATACCCATTCATGTCGCCTCCACGACATCCCGTAGAAGTAGAATGCGCTGGCGCATCCCAGAAGGGATTGAGTAACGCCGTCCTTTATCCTCTTATCCTTTTTTTGACTGAAGTACAACACAGGTAGCCAGTCAGGCTCTGTCGTGCGGGAGAGGAGCTCCGGGCAGCCAGCCAGACTACCCGAGGGGATGGGACGACACTTTCCAGGTGGCCTCGAAACACTTCGTCTGCCAGTCTACCGAGTGCAAACTTTTGGGCCTGGCAAACCTGCATTATGCAATTTGCGCAGAAGTGAACACCTTCACGCACTCTGTGCGCGAACATGCCACGCCCACACAGGGAACGCGACCCAACACAGAGGACGCAAGGAGACCACCAACATTCTTGCAGAAAGTCCGCAAAGCGAACCTAACCAAATGTTTCTGATTTTGTTGAAGAAGATATCAAGAGACCGAACGCGCTTGGTATGAGTAGGGTACTTGTGAAGCAGAGGGCCCGTGGTGCCGTGGGGTTGCTGGGAGACATGTTAACGCGGCAACCCCACGGCACCACGGGCCCTCTGCTTCATGAGTACCATGAGTAGATATCGAAAATTGCTCGCGGCCAAAATGGCCAACTTATGAAGGAACTGGGCCACAGGCTTGACCCGTTTCCAGCTAGCGAAATGGTGAGCTAGCCTGGCAGTGAGGCGGAGTCGCTGGCAGAGCGAATTGGAGATTCCCTGAACACGAGAAGTTCGCTTCGACATATGTGGTTGAGTTCATTCTGATTTTCTATAGGCCAGGTGTCCACAGAGCTTGTGGTTATTTAGCATACTGAACATATGCTATCTTAGCTTGACATTAAATTGTAGGCGATGACGAAGACACTTCCAAAAGTTGAGGATTGCGCTCCTCAACCAGCACAAAAAGCGCTCCACTAAGAACGCGAAGATCGCAAGAGTCGGAAACTGTCGTGTGTCCGCTTTCGAATAAACTCAGTTCGAAGGTGGAAGCACCTCTGAGCGGAATGTGAAGACGACGGACCAGCTTTCTCGCGCCCTTGATGACTTCCACGAGAGGCACCTGGAAACCATATCGTGCGCTCAGCTCGACATTGGGCGATGTAGGTAAAGCATATAGAACTGCAAGACAGTCGTTGATGTGGGGAATCTCTGAAAAGAGAACTCAGAGAACCTAGAATCGTTGAGAATCCGGGCAGGCCTTCCCTAGCAAGCAGTAATTGTCCATCAACTCAGTGATGAAGTATCCAAATCACATCGTCGAGTCCCTTTTGCATTAGGAGAAAAGAGAACATCCTTGCATGGACGACACCCTACGACTCAGTGTTTCGTCAGATAACGACATCAGTCGTTATCATTTGACGATGCGCATCATTATAACCGTTATAGTCTGTGGTTTTGTTCCGTGCTTAATAAAAACTGCCCTTTTTAAAGGATATCAATACATTTTAAAGAGGTCATCGTGTGCAGCCATACAAAAAGAAGCCTCACTGAAGAAATGGGTGTTCCTCTACAAATCATCCTTAAGCCCTTACGCCACCATTGTGTTATTGTATCGATGTTCACTATACAAGAAATTGAGGGAGCCAATTTTGTGACCCTGTGTGGATTTCAGACATGATGCATGTCCTTTGAATTTCTTTGGAAATTCTGTGAAAGAAGAAGTCCACTTGGTCCTCTTGAAAAACTCCATAACTCCGTGTTATCACTGAAGAAGCGGTTTTTTCATTCACTGAAGGGTTAGCTTCATGCAAACATTTGAACACTTGAGCGGCAGAGCCGAAAATTTAGAGTGATTCAATGCGCTTTAATCCAATACGTGCGCTTATACTGATCGCGATTTCATCAGGATCTTCGTCCCTAAATAGAGCGCGTTAGGAAGTCCTGCCTTTCGCAGATTTAATCATGTTAAATTCGAGATTGATGGAGGCTTCCGGCTGCCAAAGTTTATCAGCGTCCTTCAAGTACCGTTGCACACCACCTTAGCAAAGGATCGTGACAATCGGCCGACTCGCTTCTGAAAAACGGTAGGCAATAAAGCTATAGCGGCTATTCCGCTGGAATCGAAGGTAAGTTCGGGTCCATCCCAAGCACGAAGACATCGCAGTTGGATCATCCATTCAATGAAAAGCTAACCACGTGGAGTCGTATTAAAATCTGAACAAGGTCGTAGAAGTATCATGATGGGAGAAGTTCTTTAGGGCGCACAGCACAACCGCTAGAATTTTCAGCTTGAATTTCTTACAGCATCAAATACTTTTAGCGATAACATCCATTTTCTCAACACTATAGCTCCATATACAGATAGCTGTAAAGAGCCACCTTCATGGTAGCTATAACGATATTTGGTCGCGATCAAATCTCTAACGCCAAATGGACTCGAACCTGCATCCGGTTTGCTGAGCAGGATGCTTCGCAAAGTTTTGATCGCAACAAAACGTCGCCATAACAGACTATAACTTCACTAGCAGCGTCCTGAAAGGAAAACCACTTGAACACCTTCGTAGTACTGGTACACAACAGCGCAAGCAGTCATTGTGTTTACTGAAAGGAAAACCAGTCTTTATGGATTACGAGGGGCTGTAGAAAAATAAGAGGCCGAAATCACATAATGGCCTCGACTACTTCGCTGCTCCTCGCCAGCAAATGGGAATTATGATCCTCGCTGTTCGACTCAAAAAACTCGAGCACTGTTTGTAAAAGGGCCAGGGACGGGGTCGGGACCGTTAGATCGGACCGAAGGTTCCCGCTGTCTTATAGCCTTGATAAGATGATATTCCCATCGTTGTTTAACTCCTGACTTCATTGGCGATTTGGGTATGCTAGACAGGTAACTTACGCAAAGAAAAACATCTGAATTTAAATACAAGTGAAATATATTACACCAGACGTAATGTCTGGTGAATTGAGTCGATCCTTCAGATTTGTCTCACGCTGAGTGTGAAGCACTAGAGGTCGTGTTGCGATGAACAACAATGCTTCAATTGAAAGGAAAACAAGAAAGCTCCAATTTGAAGGAAATTCTAAGGAGCCGTCAGCGTTTTGCAATTTGTAGTACAGTAGGGTGTCTGCCTCAATTTTCTCTTTTCTCCGAATTCGTGCATCTGGTGAGAGATAAGCCCCATACGATAGCATGTTCTACTCCCCGGTTAGGGGGAATCAGATCTTCAAAGGGTAGAAGCAAGAGCGAACGCATGAACGCTTCGACGGGAATCTGATAACGTCGCACTGGATTCCTTTCGGGATGCGTGTGATGATGCGTAATCGTTCGAGACATTGGAGATAACAGGCTTAGCCAATGGACTGCTACGATGAGCCCCAGAATGTATGAGGTTGGCTGAAAACTTACCAGCACTCAATTGTGCACACCAAACTTTTGAAAAATCTTCTGGAAACCTGCGTCCAAAGTGTGTATAAAGCTTGGCCAGTGGTCTTCATACACCCAAATTTTCCTAGTATTCCGCTGCTAATATGGCTGAAAAAAATCGTTCAGGGCTACACCAGTGCAAAATGCGAGTTCAAGCCCTCCTGCTCTAAGAATTTGAAAAACACCGCAAAGCAAGCGATGCGGTAAGAAACATGCGTGACGCGATGGGAGCTCCAACTATCTTCCACGACACGTCAAAAGTGCGGTTCCACCAGTACAAAAATGCCGAATTTGATTTGAGACACAGATTACGATTGGAAAGGCACTGTGATATGGCGCATGCCTCATGCCCTGAGGAGTCACCAGCTTCAAGTGATCAGAGATATGTACACAAATTTTTTGACTCTCCAGAAGAGTTTCGCTTGGCTCTACAACTTGGCCAATGAAAAGTGGGCTCTTTAAGTAAATCACATACGGATGCGCCAGTGGCACGGACGTTGGGAATCTGGGATTCAAGCCCAAAGGCGGAACTACTTACTCAGAAGATAATACCAGTTCCTTTTTTGAGAGCTGCGAAAACACCTTGAGAAAGAAAGTGAACTAAAGATTGACCTAGTAACACAACTACTTTTCGAAAATCTCCCAAATATTGTTTTGTTGTTTTAACTCTAAGTAGCACTATCCAGTAGCATATTTTAGGTAAGTAAGCATCTCCAGTCTTGAAATGTGATGTAATGCTCCGGTTGAGTTCTCTCATTCTACACTCTAGTTTAGCGCACAAATGTGCAGGAAAAATATGTATGAACAATTGACGTAGAAAGGTTTTGGGCTTGTAAGTAAAGATTCGAACCGCATATGATCTCCGACATTAAATCCCTTCTTTTAGCTCGATATCAAAGCTCTTCTCATAAGTGTTATGAGCACACATAGAACCTAACAAACGGGTTTAAATGTCATAGAGCGGCGAAATTTTCAAGCGCTTTAGGTGCACAGAAAATACTTCGTGATCAGAGGATAAGTGGCGTACGGCGTATGAGTATGTTCTGGGCACATCCATTCTTGGAGACGAGGAACTAGAAGCGCAGTCCACAATCAAGTGCAGCGAGAGGCCTGGCAAAAAGTTGTTGGCCACCGGAGAGCTGAAATTCGACGCTCTTCGCCGGATTGGGTCCCACGCTTTGCGCGGCGACGCTAATGCGCAGGTTTCAGTCGGGGAGAGTGCGTCGGCGAGAGCATCTGCTCTCTCACCTCACTTCAGATGCGGCTTCCGAAGACTTCGTGAGCGTCTCTCTACTTCAACATTCAAGGGTCTTTTTCGGCTTCCCATGGAGGACAATGACTGACGAATAGCAGGGAGGCTTTCTAAACATTTGCGCCGCCTCCACGCTCCAATTCACAAGTTTCTTCTAATTAGGAGATTTGCTACAATAGGTTGGCAATTCTGCGCGTGCTTACCAATCGAGTCATCAGCACATCAGAAATTATTGTGACTTTTCAATACTAGATTCTTAGGAGTCGTAGACCTGAAAAGCCAAAACAAGGTGACCAACTAGTGCCACGCACTTTGAAGAGTAAGTCTTCTTCTTTTTCGGTGTTTGTCCCGTTTGGTCGCGAGGTCCGGTCTTCTGGTGTCGTGACGCCATCTTTCCCGATCCTGCGCTTGATCAGGGTGGACGCCAGTTACTTTCATGTCCTTGTGTACCATATCGGATAAACGCTGCTTCGGCCGTTCTCTAGGCCGCTTTCCTGACACTTCCAACTCAAGGCCTATCTTGCGGACGCTGTCTTCTTTCCCACGCAGACGTGACCGTACCATCGTAAGCGAGCTTCGCGCATCTTGTCAGCTATCGGCGCGACCCCAAACTTCTTCCAAATAGCTTCGTTTCGGATGCGGTCCATGCGGGTGACTCCAACCTTCCAGCGCAGTATCTTCATTTCCATGGCGCTAAGGCGCGTTCCAACTTCCTTAGTCGCAGGTCAACACTCAGTGCCGTACACTGCTACTGGCCGCACAACTGCTCTGTAGATCTTCTACTTCAGGTGTTCTGGTATCTTCCTATCACAGAGCACGCCAGTCAGCGAACGCCACTTGGACCAAGCTGCACTCACGCGTGAGTTCACTTCAAACATCAGACCGCCGTCAGACGCTATTGCTGACCCCAGGTATTTAAACACCGAAGTGCGTGCAAGTTCAGTACCGTTAATCTGAATGGAGCCGGGCTCGTTCACGTCAGTCGTTAGGTACTCGGTCTTCTTGAAGTTCAATTTGAGTCCGAACATCGCCAGGCGGTCGCACCAAGATTGCACTTGCTGCTCGAGATCACCTTTATCTTCGCAAGCGAGCTTCACGTCATCAGCATAGAGCGGCGTCCATGGAACAGGCTGCTGAGGATCTCGCGTAATGGTATCCATAACGACAACAAAGAGGAGTGGAGCAGAACCTGGTGCACCCCGACAGAGATGGGAAACTCCATCGAGGTTCCTGCTGCAGCTTGCACTCTACTCTTTGAGCAAGAGTAGAGCATCCACACCCACTCTATGAGCTCTTCAGGAATTCCATGTTGTCGCAGGGCGTACCATATCAGTTCGCGCGGTACGCGGTCGATGCCTTCTCCAAGTCGAGAAGGGCTATATGCACTGGCTTCTGTATCTCGCTATGCTTCTCCTCCAGGAGGCGGACGGCGTGTATAGCAGCAATGGTCCCACAACCATACTCGAGGTAGCACTGGCTGTCGGAGAGCTTGATGATTTCACGAGTTCGTCTGTCGAGGATTCGCTCGAAGATCTTCATGCTGTGCGAAAGCGAGCGAATCGGACGGTAACTGGAGCAGTCTGCAGGACTGCCTTTCTTCTTCCAAATCGGAATCAACGTACTGCTGTGCAAACACCCCTGTACTTTCTTCCCCTTTACTACCTGGTTGAAGAACTCAGTTCAGCAGGATACCAGAGCTTCGACTTCCAAACATCGACTGCCAGATCATCGGGTCCTGTCGCTTTGCAGGGCTTCATCTTCTTTAGAGTCGCTTCCGCTTCCTCCATGGTGACCTTGTGAACGGGACCGTGGACAGAAGCCACAGAAGGGATGGCCGTGTGAGGAAATTCCATAGTGGAAATTTCCTCAAAGTAATCACGCCATCGCTTCAGCGCCTTTTTTCGGTCTGTCAGAAGATGGCCGCTCTCATCATTGATGCCAAAGAACTTTTCAATACCCTCGGTTTGGCGATGGCGGATCTTAGCAAGTCGGTACAAATACCGCTCACCATCGCGTGATTCGAGCTTCTCATTGACATTTCCATAATGAGTGGCTTTCGCAACAGCCACGGCTTTCTTTGCAGCCTTCTTCGCCTTCTGATACTCCTGCCAGTTGTCGGCTGTTCTGTCGCCGAGAAACACATTATAAACCGACTTCTTCTCTCGAACCTTCGCTTTCACATCGTCCGTCCACAGCCATGCCTGCTTGTCGACCTTGCGTCGTCCTGGCTTTGCAGTGCTGAGTTGCAACCTTGCAGCTTGGCGTATCGTGTCGGTTGCTTTCTTCCAAGTTTCATCGACAGTCGTAACTGTCGGTAACCGCACGCGAGAAATCACAGCTGCTTCCTTCTCTTTCATTCGCCACCACTTGATTCTTGCAGCACCGCATCTCTCAACCTGCTGTACCCTCGGAGGTGTGATCTTTAAAGTACAGATCAGCGGCCGATGCTGTCAACGTCCATGTAAAGCGGTCAATCGGGTTCGGCCTCTTCGAAGCCGCGGACAAGATGAAAAGCAGTGATGTGCCTTTGTCCGACAGTGGATGTAATAAAGAAGACGTAAGTGCGCTCGTTCATGGCTACCACATGTGTGCTCACTATCCGCCGCTAAGCTGCAAAAACTGCCCAACAGCCACCTTAAGCCTCAAGTTGAAAACCGTCAGTCGATGCAGGTCCGAGAATTTCATTGATGTTTCCCCACCTGACGGGATTTTTGGAATTTTCTGGTTGAATTTGTTCGTGCGTCATACATTGTACGCCTGATGTCAAGGATGGGAGCTATGATGTAGATTCTTCGTCAAAACAGCGGCATTATTGTGAGCTCGGGGGGATATCGCTCCATTCGAAGACCTCTGCAGTTCTGCACTTCAAGTTCCTCTTTCTCTACTGTATGATTACTTCAGAGCTGCCTAGGGTACAATACATGGTCCTGCATACGGAGTGCATCTAACTCCTCCACATTGTGATGTATGCTCACTTTCCATAACTGTTCGCTGTCATCACAAGTGACCACCTTTTTGCCCCCTAGCCTCAGTGAGCATGTATTCTCATTTCATAACCCAGGCCTACAACTAAAGCGAAAAAGCCTTGGACGTGACCATACACGACACTTGCAAAAATCACCTTGCATACTCTCACCAAAGAATAAAACAACAAGCTGGAAAGCTCTATAAAAGTCTACTCCCGTCATATCGCTACCGGATAAGACGCGACACTCGATATAATATAGAACATAAGAAAATGTAAAATTCAAAGAAGCAAAGAAAGGTGTAAAATGACAGAATTTTTAAAATCCTAATTAATTAAAAGAATAATATGTCACAAAATATAAACCATAAAAAGGTTTGTTTCGCCACTGGCTTCAGGCGAACCTTTGTGTAATGCTCCTCCTGTGGCTCTTCAGTGAAGAAGAGGAGCATATTTAAAGATATCTTTGAAATCTGTTTGTGTGAGGAGAGATAGGAAAATGGAAAGGAGGATAGATCAGATGTAGAACTGAAGAGAAAGAATGAATACGAAAAGATAAAGAATTAGACTCTATATAAAAAAAAAGCGATTTCAAAAAGGGGAAAAAAGGAGGTGTAGAAAAAATTTTTAAGAGTTAACTGAAAGGGTATAACTAAAAGAAGTAGCAAAAGATTTTTAAGAGTTAAATGAAAGGATATAACTTGAAGAAGTAGCAAAATATGTAAGTTGAAAGGGAGTAACTAAAAGGTTTATTCATATATAATTAATATTTTCAAATATAGTTTTTATAATTATAACTATAGTTATTACAATATGTATGAATATAATTTATGATGTATGATTAATTATCTAGCATATAATTATTATAACTATTATTATTGTTATAGTTAACATCATCATTAATACGTTTATTATTATCACAGTTTAAAATTGAACAACTCACCATTTTTGCTCCATCACCGCACTCCGTAGTGGTACCTTTACAAATAAGGAAGCGTGTATCAATAGACAGTTATATATAGTGATATCCAAATCAATTCTCATTTATAATTCAAATATGGCAAAACTGGTTGTATCATTGAGGACGGTTACACAACCATACTTAGTGTCGAAAACAGAGTGCAATAAAAGTAACAGCAAAACAAAATGGTATCGTTTTCACTGTTAACGATTTTTTATTGTTATTAAAAATTAATTTAAATTACATATTAAATAAATATAATACGCAGTTATAGCAAATAAAAGATCTGATAGAATTTTATTTTATGTAATCTTCATTCATCAAAAGTTTTCCGTAAAAATATAGACAGGTTGTCTTTGTCTTGATAAAATTTGAACTTATAATATATAAAACTGTGTTTATATAAACATTTAATTACGTTTGAAATAATGAACTCTTCTGTGTATTCGTTATGTTTCAAAATATTTTTCAAATCAATAATTTTTTTCTAGAAAATACTCTAGGTCAGAACAAGTGTTCGCTATTCTTAATGTTTCCAATAAAATTATAGCTTTTTTGATATTTATGGAGACCTGATGTAGAATGTGGAAACCTTAGTACTTTAAAGTTGAAATTATCTGTTCTATTGCACGTTCTTGTTTCTATTCTCTTATTAATAATTCTTAATGTAATGTCCAAATAATTACAGTGATGTTCATTAATATGCGTCACTTTCAATTCCAGAGTATCTTTATAGACTAGCTTTAAAATATCATCTACATGCATTTCGTTAAAGTTATTAACTATTAGCAGATCATTCATATATCTGTATGGTATAAATATGTTATCACTGCTAGCGACAAACGATTTAGCGAATTCGTATTCCAATATAGACATTGTGATATCAGCAAGTAGTGGACTAAAGTTACCACCTTGAGGAACACCTTTGTTCTGTCTAAAAATTGTTGAGCCGAATACTATATAGCTATTTTTAAGTAAGAAATTAACATAATGCATGATGTCTTGCACATTAAATATTTGGTATCGAGATTTCAAATTTGTTTCATTAGTGTAAAATGTTCTGTATCCATTACAGGCTATGAAATTTTATTTTTTTAATTTTATTGTAACAAATTTTGAGTAGAACCGCTATTTTGTCTAAGATAGTCTTATGAGGTAGGTTAGTAAACATATCCTTAAAGTCCGCCGAATAGAGTTTTAAATGGTCGTCTTGTATCGTGTTTAGTTCGTAGGCAATATTTGTATTATTAATTGCCCAATATATCTTCGTAGATCTGCTTCGGTTAGCTACTATGTTACAGTAGTTAATGAAATGTTTCTTAACAAATGTGAATATACATTGTAATTGTAAGGCAAGGTTTTTAATACTACTCTTGGATGCTCCTGTAATAAATCTGAAACTTACTGGGTCCTTGTGCATTTTAGGTAGACAGTAGATTATAGGAATTTCGATATCACTGTTAATTCTTAAACCGATATAATGTAGATTTTTGGGCACCGGCCAGCTTATGCCCGAATCTTACGGTATGTGTTGCGTGCGGAGGAAATGCCAGCACCCGGTGAAGAAAATGCCCGCAACCGGAGGAGAAAATGCCCACAACCGTGACAGAAAACGCCAGGATCAACGTACAGTACACCAAAATGTATAGTATAGTCGCATAGTACACAGAGAACGTATAGTACACCAGATTACAAAATCATCTGATAACTAGCAAAAAGTTCGGTGATAAAGTAAACAACTGTGGTAGGTAAACTCCGATAAGGAAGCTCGGAATAATTTCGATACTGCTGGAAAACCGCTCATTTGAAGAGTCTTAACGGGGTGCATCGTTAATCTAATATATCGCCAATCAAATTTCTAATACTTCGCCAATCAAATTAGCGCATCAAAGATATGTAACCTTCAACAAAAAGTGTAATAAAAAAGTAACACATGAAAAATCCTCTTTCAAAAACCAAGAGAGCTCGACAGATTTCTTTCAAGATACTGCACCGTAAGCTCTGTTCACCTGATGGCAATTGAAACGCTTAGAACGGTGTCGTTTCAAGATTTTTTGCTAAGCCTTTTATGTAGCAACCAATTGTGTATTCTCATATTTAAATCCTTTATGCAGTTATGTTCAAATACCTCAAGAAGAAGAAAAAACAAAACGAGGTTCTCAATAAATAAATAAATAAACAACTCTAACTCCGAAGAGAAATTCTGTACAAAGGAAAACTTCAATTTAAAAAAAGCACAGAAAACATTCACAATACCAGCGATGTTCCGAAGGAAGAAATACTTCGAAGACAAAGAAGTATCAAAATACGTATCGAACATCTCCTAAGACCCTAGGGTTCAGCCTTTCCGAACAGGTTCAATTCCAAAGATGTCGTCTTCGGAAATTGTCATGCTATCGCACCCATGAACAATACACGCTAGCCATGACTTTTGTTTTAGCATCCACAAAATGTACTAAAAACACAGCAACGATATTTTTCATGAACGGTGCTTTCAATCTTTACTCTCTCGCCGTGTTCTGGTTTATCAGTGGGTTTTGCTAATTGCATTCGAGTAGAGATTGATGTAGGTGTAGGTGTATCTGCATTTGGAACAATTCCTAACTGTCTTGTGTTTTACAGAATCTCTAACGGAGCTCGCAGTAGTGACCAAGAAGAGGGTATATTATGTATGACCTCCTAACTAAAACGATTGCACCGTCACATTGTAGAAACATGCAAAAATCCTTTCATCCTTAGAGTGGCAGGGGCTCCATCTCTTGCAGGGTCTAACTTTTTCATGCATTGGCAGCCACTGCATACATAGCGGAAACACCATTGTTGTTTTTCCTCTTCAAAGTGTATTGGTGTCTCTGCCCTAAATCATGCGATCAAGTGCAAGTATAGAAATAGATGTAACCTTTTTGATAAGAACTAAGATTGTTGGTGTGGTTTCTACGACTTTTCGTGAACTTCAAGTGATAGAAAATGGCTCATTGCTCTTTTTGAGTATGCGGATGAGGTATTCACACGGCTCCAGTTGCCGCGCCCTTCACAGGCCCTGTCCATGAGGGAGTGAGAAAAACGGGCGGCAAGCATTTTCTCCCTAGTTTCGGGCATTTTCTCTCGTAATCTACTCTTCACCACGTCCCATACATCAGCGATCGCACGGGATGCACATGAGCGCGTGCTGACGGTGCAATCCTGTACCCAAATTCGAAGGCCAGTAGCTCTTTGGATTCAAGGGCTCAGCAAAAACGCAACATGTTTTTCTACCATATGAAGGGTTGAGATTGTCGTAGTTCTATCCATTTCCCCCGTTCAGAGATACGCCTTTCCTGGTTAGTAATGCGGCACGTTCTAGAGCGTCACGTGGCCTCTACTAATTGTAAGGAATCCAGTATTTACGCAAAAGCACTCTTCCAGCAGAACGCAGCATGGCGTTCTGTTTTCAAGGATAACAAGAAACAGCGGGAAATATTTAAGAAGCATTATGACGACCATCACCTACTTCAGGATATGCATTGGTGTG
>CANAIB010000285.1:0-15077 GCA_947359475.1 Heligmosomoides polygyrus bakeri
ACAACGAAAATTCCCTTTCTGGTGCCGTTCGTCTCCGATGAAGTGAGCACTTCTATACGGAAGTGTCTGAGGAGATCTGGGTTAGAAAATTTGGTTGCAGTCATTGATCTTCCACCTGACAACCTTAAGACCAGGTTGGTCCGCAATCGACTATATGACCGCATTTGTGGGACCCCCAATTGTGTGGTTTGCCCAGGGGGAAAGGAAGGCGACTGCACCGTATCGGGTGTAGTCTACCTGATCTCCTGTCAAGCGTGTGGCGAGGAGTACATCGGCGAAACTGGCCGTCCTCTGCACGTGAGGATAAAGGAGCATCTGGATGGCAAGGAGAAGCTTAGGGCATCCACTGCCCTAGGCTACCACAGGATCAATTCTCATGGAGGGGAGGATTTTGGGGTTGAGGTGAGGATTCTGGGACACGAGGTTCAAACGTCGGCGCGCAAAGCCCTTGAGGCGTTCTGGATCTATTCCAGAGGTCCCAAGGTCAACCGGAAGGGGGAATGCCTGTATATAACGCGCGAACTCAAGCCCTACCTCAGTCTCGCATTCTGACCTGGGGTAGGTGCTGTCCCGTACCCCTGCTTACCCTGTGCGGCTTCCTTTGGTCCTTCAGTGGACTGTGGTGAGGTACGATACTCGGATTCTCTCCTTTGTTCAGGCTTCCAAAAATTTGACATTGAATTTTGTAAGGTTGAAGAGATGTTTGGTGGGGTAACTCCTAATTGACTTGACCCTTTCAGGCTCTGAAGAAGGCGATCCAGCCGAAACGTTAGCCACCAATAAAGCCGTTTACCAACCTCGTGAAGAGCTCAGCAACTCTACAGACAATTTCAATTATCTTTTATTGTTTGCTATTTTCAGGAGAAATGTCAAAGCGCTCAATGTTAATGGTATTCTCTATCCGTTGTAGCTCCTAGCACTCCCAATAATCTTCATTGCAATGATGACAAATCCTCTACGTTGTTCCTCCGCTGTCCTGTTCGGATTAGCGTTCGTTTTGGAGCGTGTTGTGGGTCGACTGCCAGCACATCAGCAACCAGACCGCTTAAATTCTTATGCGATTTGCGTCGTCGTCGCACTCAAAAATGTCGCTCACCAGTTCTGATGCTGACACACCGGGTGCTCTGCTGTTGAGCCATTCCCGGTCGTAGTAAAAGAAGAATGACAACAAGACCAGGTTTAATGTGGTGAGGGAAGGTTCTGTCAGTTTTCAAGGTTTATATTTAGAAAAAACTATAACTCGCCTCAGAAACCACCTTTTAAATCAGGCAAAAACTATTATATGCGCTCTCCCCCTCGGTTCGATGGATATTAAAGAATCGTGTTGTCTTGAAAATTTGAGGAGTTATGGCAAATTGAAATCAGTGGAGGAGAATCCAACATCATATTGTCCGAAAAGCATTTCTCCCCTAATGAAAGCATCTGACAGTTCGATAAAAAAGCCCTCGGTTTGGGCTATGTTTCTTGAATTTACCATTTTCACACCGAATTGGACTTTTTCACTTCAAATTGGAGACTCTTCTAAGCCTAAGCCTAAGACTTTTGAAGTCAAAGCGAGCTCTTCCAAATCAAAACGACCTTCAGGCTGGTTAAACTGTAGACTCAGTAAGATAGTTGGAATAATTTCTTGTTCACTGGAAATTAGGTATAGCTTTCTTTAATTTTTTTTCGCTTCAGCTGCCCCAATAAGTGTAATAATTTTATAACAATTTCATTTTTACAGAAAATAAACAATATAAAAATTATTCTTGATGCACAGCAAAGTAGTATGCACATAGCGCATGAAAAGATCAGATCGCGCCAGGCCTTAACAAACTTTCATTGATCGATAGAGTAAATGCCACTTACATAAACCACCAAAGCGAGGATATGTGTATTCTTTACGGTTCTGGACTGGTAACAGTTCCATGCAAAGAGGAATTCTGGTATCAATCGAATAAAAATTACGACGTTTTGAAAGAGGGCATGGCGCTTCTTTTTTCTAGCTCTAAAAAAAGGGCCGCTCTTCAAACCAAGTTTTAAACTATTATTTTTCCTCAAAAAATAAGAGTTTCATAAAATTTCATACAATGTGGCCACTTATTGGGTAAACTAATACGTCAAAGGAGGCTTCACTAAAATTCCCCTCGAACAAAAAATTATTCGTTCGAATAAAAAAACCCATTCGAAAACTCTCTAGTTTAATATATTAAGTTGATCGAAAAATCTCGCAACATTAGCACAACAATATTCAAACTTGTCCCATTTTGCTAAAACAAAAGCTCAGTCCGATATATTCCTCATCCAATTGAAAGGCTGCCTGAAAGATGGGGCAGAACTTCCCAGCCTAACTGCTGGATTTTTTTCGCGACTCACTTTTGTGACATGAGGACGCGCGTTGTCGTGCTGTAGGTAGACATTTTCCCGTTCTGGACGTTTCTGGCGTCAGCCAAGCTCTGGAGCTGAGTAGCGTAGACAGATGCTGTGACTGTGGTCTCACTATCCAGCAACTCCCAGTAAAGCATGCCTTCTGAGTTCAACAGAGTAGCGTTCGGAACGAGGTCGACCTTCGAGAGAGATATCTCCAGTCTTGAAGCGCTGCTACCAACGGGCCACTGTGGAGCGAATGACTTCCTCCCTGAATGCGGCGCAGATGTTGAGGCTGCACTCCTTGCAGAAATGGCCTTGCAAAAATCCGTAGTAGACGATAGGTCGTAGCATGCTGCTGCTTATCGTTGACATTGTTACTGTATTCGTAATCGACGAGGCCTTATATAGTATGATTGAGAAGACTTCGAGAATGTACTGTAACGTTACTACACAAGATCAATACTGCAAGATCTTCAAAAAATTTAACAGGCAGTAGTGTAAAGTGTTGCAATACTTTCGATCAACCCAATAAAAACGGCTCATTTCGATTTTGAGGAGTTCGTTTTGATTTCAAAGTCTTAGAGTCTGTTCATGAAAAGGCGGGAGCGACAGGATACGTATCGATCAGTGCCGAGCCGTCGCCTGGGGAAAATCAATAGGTATGCTTTGCCTTTCCGCTCTTGTCGCCGCCGTCGCTCCCGTCGCGGAGTATGAACAGGCCGTTAAGCTAATTTAGCAGACAAAATAAAGCTTGATTTGAATAGTGTTCAACTCAACGTCAAGAATGGTATATACCGCACAACGATGTGTAGTTACCATGCCTCTTCATTTCGGTTTCTCGTTTTTTAGGAGTTTCTAACTTCAAATCAATTATGGTTGCTGCATTTGCCCTTATTTTACAATTTCTTTCGAGTTTTTTTTTCTGCGTGATTTTTAGAGCATGTGATGCTCACTACATTGTGCAAATAAGTATCAATTATTGAAAATAATCTGGATGGGTTCACGCCTTCTCTCGCAAACTGACGATGAGATATGACAAGGAGATATGTGAGAGAGCTTTTTTTTTCTGCGTGATTTTTAGAGCATGTGATGCTCACTACATTGTGCAAATAAGTATCAATTATTGAAAATAATCTGGATGGGTTCACGCCTTCTCTCGCAAACTGACGATGAGATATGACAAGGAGATATGTGAGAGAGCCTTTATTTTTACAACTGTACAAATGGTGGACATGAGAGTGATTGCAATTAAAGAACCTCTTAAGAAGCTCAAAACGTTTATTATTACTAGCTCGTGCTAGCCATGCTTTGCCTTGAAAGCATCTAACAAATATTTAAAGCATTCAATGAGAGGAACATGTCATAAGTGAAGCTGCACAAACATTACATGGTTCTTGCTAGTACAGATCGATGTTGGTAACAATTCAAATAACTAATCACTGATCACAGGGTTGAGTCAACGGCACTCGTTAAGAGTAGCGACAATACCAGATTTAGTTCCATAAAGCCTTTCCTCGTTCCTTCTCCTCCTTGCTCTTCCATGACACGGATGCATCTAGGCGTATCGATAGAGGAGGAAGAGAAACGACAGCGTCAACGTCAAGTAGAGCGACGAACTCGTCGAGGAATTGCAGAGGTTGCCGGAGCAGCAGCAGATGAAGCCGAGGTTCGGTATGGACTCGCAGGTCTCAAATATACGGTACGTCTGGCAGATGGATGAAACGCCGGTCCCATCGCAGTACCTCACCTGGAAACAAAACGTTTTCAGAAAGTCAAAGGTACGGAAACAAAAGCCGTTGAGTGCAAGATGAAGGTATTTAGATAAGGATACAGTAACGAACAGTGCTAAAACTTTTTGCGAGATGCGCCATGCACTCTACTTTAAGTGATATCCTGGCGATTCTTTGAACACCTCCTTAGCCAAAGCTATCATTTCAACTGTTATGGAATGGAAAACACTGTTCTATGTGCCAACTCTCGCATCAGTTCACCGACTGAGGACAGGGAGTCAGAAGGTTTGGTAGATCCCTGAGCGAGTTCAAACTAACAAGGGAAGCGTCTGAAGCGTATGTCTGAACGCAGAGAGTGAGTCATATAGGAAGAATCCCCACCCCTCAATTGGCATAAAAAAGGTGTTTATTTTTGCCAAGTCGTTAAACCCAAGGAGTAGGGGGTCCTTGAAGTTACTATGCCTCACGAGCGGTGGGGGTCTCTTGAATGCCCGCGATGTCACTGCCTCCAGACGGCTCGTGGCGCAGTGGATAGAGGGATTGCTTGATATGAGAAAAGTCGTGAGTTCGTTCTCCTGCGTTGCTTGTTTTTTGCATGCAACTGACTGGTTGGGATTTGGCGGATACGACTCCTATATGACTCGCTCTCCCCGTTCAGACATAAGCTAAACTAAGCAGACACAAGCTAGACGCTTCCCTTGAAAGGCGATTTAAGGTGACTATGAGAACACTAGTCTACTACTGACTGAACCACACACCTCCCAATAAAATATTCCGAATAGAAAAATAATAAGATAACCGAATAAGATCAGCAGTAGTACGCGTGGTAGCACAGCTACGCCAGTCGGATACTTTCAGACTCAATCGAAGCTCTTTGTTAGGATCCCGCCTAGGTCAGCTAAGCCTTTCATCCGTCTGGGGTTGATGAACTGGTAACAGACATACCTTTAAAGGATAAAGCACTGACTTGTAGACTTGCCTGGTTACCGCAAATCATTCTTCTTCTTCTTCTTCTTCTTCTTCTTCTTCTTCTTCTTCTTCTTCTTCTTCTTCTTCTTCAGCGCCTGTCCAGCTTCGTAGCGGGGTCCGCTATTCTGGTGTCATGACGCCACCTTTCCCGATCCAGCGCTAGATCAGGGTGGACACCAGCCGCTTTCAAGTCCGTATGTAACGTATCAGCCCAGCGCTGCTTCGGACGCCCTCTAGGCCGCTTTCCTGTTACCTCGAAGTTAAGGCCTATCTTGCGGACGCTGTCTTCTTCTCCACGCAGAACGTGGCCGTACCATCGTAAGCGAGCTTCGCGCATCTTTTCAGTTATCGGCGCGACACCGAACTTCTGCCGAATAGCATCGTTTCGGATGCGGTCCATGCGCGTGACTCCTGCCGTCCAGCGCAGCATCTTCGTCTCCATGACGCTGAGGCGACTTTCCGTCTCCTTTGTCGCAGGCCAACACTCAGCGCCGTACATCGCTACTGGCCGGATGACTGCTCTGTAGATCTTTGACTTAAAGCGCTCTGGTATCTTCTTGTCGCAGAGCACGCCAGTCAACGAGCGCCACTTTGACCAAGCTGCACTCACGCGTGAATTCACTTCGACCATCAGTTTGCCGTCAGACGCGACTGCTGATCCCAGGTACTTAAAGACCGCAGTGCGTGGAAGCTCGATGCCGTTAACCTTGATGGAGCTGGACTCGGTAACGTCCGTCGTTAAATACTCGGTCTTCTTCACGTTCAATCTGAGTCCAAACCGCTCCAAGCGATCACACCAAGCTTGCAACTCTCGCTCGAGTTCTCCTTTATCTTCGTTAGCGAGCATCACGTCATCGGCATAAAGCAACGTCCAAGGGACAGGCTTCTGAAGATCTCGTGTGATGGCATCCATGACGACAACAAAGAGGAGTGGGGAAAGCGCAGAACCCTGGTGTATCCCGACAGAGATGGGGAACTCCATCGAGGTTCCAGCTGCAGCTTGAACTCGACTCTTTGGACAAGAGTAGAGAATTCGCACCCACTCTATGAGCTCTTCGGGAACTCCATGATGTCGCAAGGCGTACCATATCACTTCACGCGGTACGCGGCCAAAGGCCTTCTCCAAGTCGAGGAAGGCGATATGCACTGCCTTCTGTTTCTCGCGATGCTTCTCTATCAGGAGGCGAGTGGCGTGTATGGCATCAATGGTGCCACAACCAGCCACGAAGCCGCACTGATTGCTGGACAGCTGGATGATGTCCCGAATTCGTCCATCGACAATTCGCTCAAAGATCTTCATGCTGTGCGAAAGCAAGCGAATCGGACGGTAATTGGAGCAGTCTGCAGGACTGCCCTTCTTCTTCCAAATCGGGATCGTCGTACTTTGGCGCCAACACTCAGGCACTTTTTTCTCCGCCACAACCTGATTAAAGAACTTCGCAAACCACTCAGCAGGGTACCAGTACTTGGACTTCCACAAATCAGCTGCCACGTCATCGGGCCCAGTCGCTTTGCCTGGCCCCATCTTCTTCAAAGCCGCTTCAGTCTCCTCCACGGTGATCTTCTGAACGGGGCCGTGGGTTGGAGCCGTTGAAGGGATGGCTGGATGAGGAAATTCTACCGTAGAGATTTCCTCAAAGTAATCGCGCCATCGCTTCAATGCCTTCTTGCGGTCCGTAAGAAGATGGCCGTTCTCATCATTGACGCCGAAGAACTTCTCGATGTCCTCGGTCTGGCGATGGCGATTCTTTGCAAGTCGGTACAGATACCGCTCACCATCACGAGACTCGAGCTTCTCGTTGACATCTCCATAATGAGTGGCGTTCGCAACAGCCACGGCCTTCTTTGCAGCTTTCTTCGCTTCTTGGCACTTTCGCCAGTTATCGGCTGTCTTTTCGCCGAGAAACACGTGATAGAGCGACTTCTTCTCTCGAACCTTCGCTTTCACGTCGTTTGTCCACAGCCATGTCTGCTTGTCGACCTTCCGTCGCCCAGGCTTCGTAATGCCGAGTTCTGACTGTGCAGTTTGACGAATCGCGTCGGTCGCCTTCTTCCAAGTTTCGTCGACAGTCGTGACTGTCGGTAACCGCACGCGAGAAATCACAGCTGCTTCCTTCTCTCTGATTCGCCACCACTTAATTCTAGCTGCACCGCATCGCTCAACCTGCTTCAGCCTCGGAGTGGCGATCTTCAAAGTGCAGATCAGCGGTCGATGCTGTGGGGCGACCGTCTCATACGGCACGATCTTCGCGTCTGTGACAAGACTCCGGTCGCGATCTCTCACAAGGACAAAGTCTATCTGAGACTTGGAGCTCCCACTATAGTATGAGATGAGGTGGGAGTCGCGTTTTCGGAAAACGGTGTTCACAATGGTGAGATTATGCGATTCCGCATACTCAAGAATGCGCTCACCATCGGCGTTACGTGATCCGTATCCGAACCCACCATGACAGCTGTACCCGTCTTTCGTAGCACCTACGTGCCATTAAGGTCACCAGCGACTATGATGACATCTTTTGACGGTACCACTGCTGTCTTCTCATCAAGCAGGCTCCAAAACTCTTCCTTGGCTTGATCCGAGCAGCCAGTCTGCGAAGCATACGCTGAGAAGAAGTGATAGAGTCGCTCCTTAGCGGCGACAACGATCTTCATCAATCGATCGTCAAAGCGCTCGACGCTTACAATCGAGTCACGAAATCGTTCGGAGACGATTATTCCGGCACCACTGGTGGTCCTGGGACTTCCACATAGAACGGCCTTAAAGCCACGTCCTATATCCCTTGACTTGCGGCAGGACCACCTCGTCTCCTGCACCGCACAGAAATCAACTCTTCTACGCTCCAGTGCTTCAACCAACTCGCACGAGCGGCCCGTCAACGTACCCACATTCAGCGTAGCCACGCGGGTCCTGCTTACGTTACGGGACTTTCGGACTAGCTCAGTTGCCCCCCGATGCCGTCCTCGCATCAGGGACCCTCGCATACTTCTCACACTCGCCGGGTTCTGCGAGTGCGCGTCGGCTCCCGCGGACGCCGTAGCACTATCTCGAAACACTTGAGCTATCATACACCATGTGATGTGACATGGGTCTTCGTAGGCCGGCCTGTCACAAGGGCCTGTCGCCTGCAATCGAGTGTCCGTGTTCAGCTTAACTCGCAGAGCGAGTAGTTTCCAGTGGCACCACGTGGAGGAACGGACATCGCCACCGTTACCGCAAATCATTGTATAAGCCAAATCCGCGTTCAAATTGCCTCCACGACATCCCAACTCTTCAACCTCGGAATAATGGAAGGTTTCGGTGGTCTCAGCAGAAAACCCGAACCAAGGACCTGTAATCGGGTGCACGCGACACAAATTCCTCCAAGTGCGCTATCATACACAGAGCTGTTTACGTAACTCAAAGAGAACAGAAATCTTGGCCCTTCGTTTTGAATGGATGGACAAGGCTGACGATGGCAGGGTGTCGCTACCATCTCGCAACGCGTCCCTAGAGGACATCTCTTTCCGAAGCAAATTTCTGGAGGTGGCGGTGATGGTGGAGGAGACGGTTGTGGAGGTCGGGGTGGTAGAGGCGATGGAGGCCTCGAACCTGGACCGGTCCTGGAGGTGACGGAGACCTAGAACCCGGTCCTTGTGGAGGTGGTCGAGGCTGAGAATTTGAAGGCTGACCTGGTGGACCTAGAATGCTATCACATAATGGAGCCCAGGTCGGTCCCTCTTGGTTTAGCCTGCACGAATAAGCACATAGCTTTTTTTTCTGTCCAATTTTTCTCACAGATCTAAAGGCTTACATGTGATCAAACCCACTCTGTCACTTTTTTGCCATTTCTTTGCTTTCTCATGTATTTACCTTGGCTTTATCCAACTAGGCGCGTGGTAGCGCAGTCGGAGAAGGCGAGTGCTGTTGCGGGCAAGCGAAATCAGATTTCTGGTTCGGGTTTCGCGCCTAGGCTAGCCAAGCCTTCTATCCTTTCGGCGTCGGTGAACTGGTGCAAGCTCTTTCTGCAAAGGACAAACCGCTGCTGACGCTGATCTCGTTGTTCTGAACAATTACGCCTTCATGTTTCCTTCACGCTACCCCGCGGAAGCCCTGATTTAAGCCCTCCTTTATCCTTCAATTTGGGGTTTTCAGACCTTCATTTGTTTTCTAGTCATCCTTATCTTTCCACAATCGCTGCAATCTAGCAGCAAAGAGTTTTTTGCTTGACTAAGCCAAGCCTTAATCATTGCTGTTCCGAAATGGTAATATGGGGATAACTAGCAAAGTTGTCACTAATTGTAAGAGATATTCCGTTTACTGGAGTCTAGCTTCGGAAGTCCATAAATGAGCAACGCTCCTTGAGTGGCCTTTTCTTAAGGGATCTAACTCGGCATTTTTTATGACTATGAATGTCTCAAGGGGCGCGTATAGTCCAGTCGGAGGAGGCGCCGACTGTCGCGTGCACCCGATACCAGGTTCCTGGTTCGGATTTCCCGCCCAGGCCAACAAGCCTTCCATCTCCTTGTCTGGGAAGGATAAAGCGCTGACTTGTTCATCGGCTGGCTACCGCAAGTCATTGTATGGCCACATACGCCTTTAACTCGCCTCCACGACATGCCGTAGAGGTAGAATGCGTGACGCATCCCAAAAGGGATTGAGTAACGCCGTCCTTTATCCTTTCTCCTTTATGAATGTCTCGGAGCACGTGTGTTGGAGAAGGTGCCGGTTGTCGCGTGCACACGGTAGTATCAGGCTTCTAGTTCGGGTTTCCCGCCAAGGCCAACCAAGCCGTCCATCCCTCTTGGGTCTGTGAATTGGCAGCAGACTTGTCTGGGAAGGATACAGCGCCGACTGGCCACCACAAGTCATTGTATGGCCAAATATGCTTTCAAATCGCCTCGACGAAATCCCGTAGAAGTAGAATGCGTGGCGCACCCCAAAGGATTTCCTCCATGTACTGAACAGCAGCGGTTGCAGTTGAAACGCAAAGCGTTGACATTCGCACTACATTTCATGTAGAAGTAGAATTTTCGGTGCAAATAGGCTCGGGGGGGGGGGGGGAGGGTCCCTTTGTATAGGCTCGGGGGGGGGGGGGAGGGGAGGGTCCCTTTGTAACCAGTGGCTAGCCGTCTTGGTAGCCCGATAAAAAGGCACATGCATGTCCAATCAGAAAAGGCCTAGCTCAGTTCACCACAAGGGTGGATCACACCAGTGCTGCATAGAAGTTTTAGTCTCGTTCAACGCAAGACGTTGTGTAAGGCTGTCCTACATGATGACCCCTACTCTATTTGCGCCGAATTTTTCTCCGATTGCTCAAGTATCACTTGGCAAAGTCCAGCATCGCGCAGAATCCGCGCATTTGCGTAAGCGCTTGAGGTTAAAGGAGACGGATGAGGCGTTCGGAAGTGTACGACGGATGTCAGTTGGAACTCAGTCGTCACCGCTCTCCATAAGGAGATTTGCATAGCAATGAATAGGCCGCGACACTTGACTTCTGGCGTGGCGCCCCCGCTAGACTACTGGTCGTGTCCTCGTGCGCACTTCTCCTCGCTGCTTCGGCGAACGACAAAAGCTCGAAACGCGCTCCGCGACGAGTGAATTATCACCTCGCTCTGTGTGCTGGAATTCGCACACTTTAGGGCTTCCGTGACCGCGATCAAATCTAATGAGCTTCTTGGGGATAGTCCGAATAGAAGGGCATTGCTAGGTTTGTCTTGCAGGCCACTGAAACGTTCAATAGACTCGGGAAGCATGCAATAGTTGCGTTGTCATTAAACATCCCAACGTTCTAAAAGCTTGTTAAATCCTTGCTTATTAGCTGTTTTGCAAATCGTAAGTAAGAATTATAGGAATACCACTAGCGGTAGTCTGAAACCTGTGGCCAGATTCATCAAGCAATGGGAAAAGGTAGAGAAACCGTAAGGGAATCGTACCCACTATCAGCAGTGGGTAGTGGGTACGATTCGTATTCATGAAAGGAATAAAGGGTAAGGTACACCTGAGCCTCTCGCGAGAACAGCTGGGGCCGGATTCATCAACGACTAACCCGTAGGTATAGGGGTAGAGATACCCGCGATGAAGCCTGCGTCTCTGACTCTCGCTTATCTCTGTCTGACTCTTATCTTACCTCTACCCCTTATACCCCGCATACTCACGGATTTAATTGTTGACGAATCCGGCCTCTGATCTCACTGGATTCATCAACGCGCATACCCATGGGTACGCTGGGTATAGAGGTGGACATACCCACGATGTGGACGTACCCACGATTCATGATAGCAAAATCGTGGGTATATCAGTGAATAGAGAAAGCCCTCCGATCGTCGTGGGTACATCCGGGGCCGGATTCATCAACATTTAAATCCGTGGGTATGCGGGGTGTAAGAGATATAGATAAGATAAGAGCCAGGTAGAGATAAGGCAAGAGCCAGAGACGCAGGCTCCATCGTATGTATCTCTACCCCTATACCCACGGGATAGTCGTTGATGAATCCTCCCCCCGTTTACCCGCGGCTCGTTCGTGCCCCATTGGCGAAATGGCGCTCCAGTGAGATCAGCTGTTCTTGCGAGAAGCCTAGGTGTACCTTAACATTGATTCCTTTCATGAATACGAATCGTACCCACTACCCACTGCTGGTAGTGGGTACGATTTCCTTACGGTATCTCTACCTATACCCATTGCTTGATGAATGCGAGCCCTGGGGCCGGATTCATCAACAATTAAACCCGTGGGTATGCAGGGTATAAGGGGTAGAGATAAGACAAGAGTCAGGTAGAGGTAAGGTAAGAGTCAGAGACGCAGGCATCATCGTGGGTATCTCTACCCCCTATACCCGCGGGTTAGTCGTTGATGAATCCGGCCCCTGATCTCACTGGAGCGCCATTTTGTCAATGGGGCGCAAGCAAGTCGCGGGTACATATGGTTGTACCCACGACGATCGGAGGGTTATCTCTATCCACTGATATACCCATGATTTTGTGGGTAAGGTTTATCATGAATCGTGGGTATGTCCACCCCGTATACCCAGCATACCCGTGGGTATGCGCGTTGATGAATCCGTGCCTGGTGTAAACCTCCTAGATAGGGGATACCGTTACAAATAAGGCAGCCGTTTCTCTCCCCTGTGCCTTACTATCCCCTCCCTTGACATTACTTGAGCGGATTGATACCATACTCCTCCCGCCGGACCCACGAGAGTGATTTGTATTTACAATACTATTTGTTCCAAGGTAACTAGGACTGCACCCAAAACTCGTACTACCTCCCATTCGTGTGAAATGCCTATTTAATTATTTATTTGTTTATTCAGGGCTTGAATACATGGCACACATGCATGAAAAACGAAAGTAGCAGAAGTTAGTATGTAAAGGTGTTCTTATTTTTGCTTAAGCCTAGAGCGGCTGTTAAGTCTTGCGTCAGGCGGGACTCGAACACGCTCGAGCAAGAGTTTATGATATCAGCGGCTGGCTCATCACGGCTGAGTGCTGATAGGTGATTGCTTTTAGGAAGATATCGTGGATGTTCCCTTCGGTCAAGCAGCGCTGGTGGTGTAAGGCGTAGCATCGCTGCCCGGAAACAGAACGCGCAGGTTCGTGTCCCGTCTGGCGTAAGAGTTTTGACCGCAACTGAACATCCTTCTAATAAGTAAAGGCTTTTAAAGGCTTTTTAATGTTTTCGTTGGTTTCTGAGTGTAGGAAGCGCCTACTGAGGCTATTGGTTGGACCACTCGTATGTATGTACGTATTCAATGAGCTTCTACTTATTGAAATGCACATTTTCTGGAACGATTGGTCAAATAATTAGTACCTTAAAGGCTGAATGTGAGCTGAATATTCTGTCCTTGAATTTTTACCCTAGAGATATGAGAGCTAATACACATGTCAGATTGTGTGAAAGGCTTATCTGACCTGCTGCCAGCACATAAAAGGACATGAACGGCATATCACAAATTGTCGATGGAGCCGAGAAAAAATGCTTGCAAATGCTTGTCTGATTCCCATCTCATTCAACTAGTTTATGTATGCCGTTATCTAACTAGTGATCAGAACTTGGCCTCATGTCATATGACGCACAGGTAATGACTTACCTAGCTCATTATCGCGTGGTCACTGTTGCAAGCTGACGATTTCCAAAAGACGCAAAAACAGAAAGATAGGCGAGTGAGCAGAACACAAATGTATATAGTGTGATACAATAGCGTTTTAACAGAATTCATAGCAAATCCAATAAAGCAGAAATAATGGCGTTACTCACTCCCTTTTGAGATGCGCCACGCATCCTACTTCTACGGGATTTCGTGGAGGCGGTTTGAATGCGTATTTGTTCATACGATGACTTGCGGTAGCTAGCCGATAAACAGGTCAGCGCTTCATCCTTCCCAGACAAGTTTGGTGCCAATTCACTGACTCTGCAGGTATGGCCGACTTGATTAACCTGGTATCGTGTGCACGCGACAGCCGGCATCTCCTTCGACTGCGCTACACTCGTCCAGCAAATCCAATATCCAATACTAACTGAATATATCTTGACGTCTTTCGTTGTTCCTCGGTCCTCCCTTCACACGCTGTAGAAAACAGCAGACAATTTCTCCGTGTTGTGCAACGCTACCTACGTGGCTACGTACGAAGCGCGTCCCGTTACGGCTAGAAAGTCGGGGACAGACATAACTCCAACGCCGCGCGAACCCCTCTAGCGTCGCGCACGGCGAGCGGCGAAATTGGACGAGTTGTCGCGCTCCGGTGCTTCCGACGGTTAGAAACGTTTCCTATAGGGGCATGCGGTACGCCTTTGCCTTAGTTCAACGTTTCTTGGGGATGATATATGAATGTGGTTTCAAAAGGACGATCAGCGACAGTTTATACAGGAATCCTGGTCATGTGGATGGCTTCTAGCGTCAGTATTTGCCATCTACAACTTCTTCGGTCAATTTTTTACCCGTGATTATGGTTATACTACGGAAAAAGGTCACTATCACCCATTCTCGGATCAATTGTCCTACTGCAGACTGTTGCCTACCACATTCGGTGTAATTTTAGGTTCCTTGCTAGGAATGTGGTCTGGGAGCTTAAACACTGAGAACATTTCGTGCTCCGCGGCTAACCATGCGTCACCGAGCGCACGTCCGCGTTTCCGCGCCGCGAGGTCGCACGCGCCTAGCGCACGACGTCGCGTTGAAGTTAGGTCCTGAAGCCCTAGAAAGTCCACCGACCGTACCCTTCCCGGGGAGGATTCATCAAGCAGTGGGTATAGGTAGAGATAGTGCAAGGGAATCGTGCCCACTATGGCCTCTGTTATACTCCCGCGGGAGCATCCGCGGAACGTCCGTGGACCAATGGTGCACGGCGGAGGCGGGCGTGGCGGGCCGCGACGAGTGGCCCGGCGCGGGGTCCCGAAGCGATTTCCGCCCATCCGCGGAAGCTCCCGCGGGAGTATAACATAGGCCTATCCGTATTGGGTAGCGGGTACAATTCGTATTCATGGAAGGAATCAAGGGTATGGTAAAACCAAGCCTCTCGCGAGAACAGCTGAGCTCATTGGAGCACCATTTTGTCAATGGGGCGCGGAATCCTTGTGCGTATGAGGATATACCCACAACGATCGTCGAGTATGCCCTACCCACCGATATACCCACATGTGGCTGATAAGGATTTATCTTGAATGCCTCATCTTCCCCTGTCACCTATACCCGTCGGTATAAGCTTTGATGAATCCGGCCCCATCTGCATCGCCGGTTGGGGTAACCATTCCAGAAACTTTTGTTAGCGGGAGCGTTTGGGAAGACCGCCCTTCCTGAGCGAGGTATGCATACGGGCATAGACGCTTCTAGGTGAAATGAAAGAGCTATAGTTAGAACTTCAACGGTAAATGTTCGAAATTTCATCAGCTGTCGAATTAGCCACTTCGAGCTGGAGTTTCAAACAAGGTCAGTTTCTTTGACGAACTATTGCTGCCCTTCCAGTCGCCCGTTGCAACCGCAGTTGACCAACGGAAGTTTCAGAATCTTCGTCACAGCCGTGCTCCGTCGCCCTGCGTAGTCGCTGCGAAATGA
>CANAIB010000286.1:0-15035 GCA_947359475.1 Heligmosomoides polygyrus bakeri
GTTCCATTCTGTATGCATTGTTCACAGCGCACTAAAGGCCAGCTGGACAGCCTTAAAGCAACTCTTGAGTAAGGCGGTAGGAAACTTCTGGTAGAACTCCCCAAACGCTCAGTCCACAAGCTGTCCCTCCCCCCTCGATTGAAAGGTTCGATTCTGTATGCATTGTTTACGGCGCACTCCAAAGGCCAGCTGGACAGCCTTAAAGCAACTCCTGAGAAAGGCGGTAGGAAACTTCTGGTAGAACTCCCCAAACGCTCAGTCTACAAGCTGTCCCTCCCCCTCGATTGAAAGGTTCCATTCTGTACGCATTGTTTACGGCGCACTCCAAAGGCCAGCTGGACAGCCTTAGAGCAACTCCTGAGTAAGGCGGTAGGAAACTTCTGGTAGAACTCCCCAAAAGCTCAATCTACAAGCTCTCCCTCCCCCTCGATTGAAAGGTTCGATTCTGTATGCACTGTCCACGGCGCACTCCAAAGGCCAACTGGACAGCCTTAAAGCAACCCCTGAGTAAGGCGGTAGGAAACTTCTGGTAGAACTCCCCAAACGCTCAGTCCACAAGCTGTCCCTTCCCCCTCGATTGAAAGGTTCGATTCTGTATGCATTGTCCACGGCGCACTCCAAAGGCTCGCTGGACAGCCTTGGAGCAACTCCTGACTAGGGTGGCTGCATATTTCTGATAAAACTCCCTAACCGCTCAGTCTACAAGCTGTCCCTCCCCCTCGATTGAAAGGTTCCATTCTGTATGCATTGCTTACTCAGGAGTTGCTTTAAGGCTGTCCAGCTGGCCTTTAGTGCGCTGTGAACAATGCATACAGAATGGAACCTTTCAATCGAGGGGGAGGGACAGCTTGTAGACTGAGCGGTTAGGGAGTTTTATCCGAAATATGCAGCCACCCTAGTCAGGATTTACTTTAAGGCTGTCCAGCTGGCCTTTGGAGTGCGCCGTAAACAATGCATACAGAATCGAACCTTTCAATCGAGGGGGGAGGGACAGCTTGTGGACTGAGCGTTTGGGGAGTCCTACCAGAAGTTTCCTACCGCCTTACTCAGGAGTTGCTTTAAGGCTGTCCAGCTGGCCTTTGGAGTGCGCCGTGAACAATGCATACAGAATCGAATCTTTCAATCGAGGGAGAGGGAGAGCTTGCAGACTGAGCGTTGTGAAAATGAAGCGAGTTCGAGCAGTCTTTCTGGGATGCGCCACGCATCTAAACATTGTTAAAGCGTAAATGCGAAATGAAAAACACAAGCGTATAAGTATAAGGGAGAGATCGTAGTTGTCCAAACCTTGTTTGGTGTACTATTCTACCCCACCCTCGTCTGGAAGGATCAATATGGCGCCGCGGCACCGGAAGTGTGAAAACTGTAGTTAGGCGATTTACGGCGCTCTCAGATGGCGCGAGGGGTCACAGAGGCAGGAGAGTGGACTGGCTCCGGAACTAATCTGGGTCCCGACCAGGGCTATGGTACATTTGACTCGTGAAAAACCGGTACAAATGAACGTAAATTTGAAATCGAACTATCCTTCGATTCAGAATTAACTAGGGAATGGCCTCGTGGACAATTTTTTTAGTTTTTAAACATTTTTAAAGTGACACTCAGTTAGCATTTGAGGTGAGTTTGCTCTGTAACTGGGTGGCCAAAATGTCCTCCGGGCCAGTCGAAATCCCACCTGTAGAAGACTATAAGGTGTTTTCATAGGCCTCCAGATATCTACGCTCCTGTCTTCAAAGAAACCATTTTGTGCCCACTTTAATGATACGAAAAGTGTACGGCTAACTACGAAGAAGTGTCATATGGGCAACTTTGGCAGCGTACAATCGCTAACGATTTCAACCTTGAAGGTTCCAACTTCGCAGCTTGATTTTCACTCTCGCCTCCAACGTAACAAACGAGTATAAGCACATACAAATTTAATATTTTAAAATTAGAGCCATCCAAAGTGGAGACATTTTCTGAAAATAATAGAACTTAAATTATTTGATCCTCTGAAAAAGTACATCATTGTGATCGTGAAATACTAAGGAATCCAGAGAACTATGTGTTGCTGTATATAAGGTGGAAAATAGACTGTAATAGGCCGAATCTCTTCCTTCATTAGCCACTTGGGAGCTGTGGGTGTAATTATCTCCCGCGAGCACAGGGGTCAGCGGCGCCAGGCAGGAATTAGGTCACTGAACTATTTTTCAGGCGCTCCCTAGGCGATTTTCAGCTCATCGGGAAGAGGGCTCGGTGCTGATCACGAATATGTCATTCAATTTGCAATGCGCTTAATTTGAAGAGCGCTACAGAAAAGCGGCGGAAAAGGCGTTTTTTTTTTCGCTTTTTCCGCCCAAAGACCAAAAGATAAGGCCGGTATTGTAATTGCTCGCAGTCACAAAACCCGGGGCCGGACTCATCAACGACAAACCCGCGGGTATAAGGGGTAGAGATACCCATCATGAAGAATTCATCTCTAGCTCTAATCTCATCTCTACCCCTAACACCTCGCATAACTGCGGGTTTAATTATTGATGAATCCGGCCTCTACTGGGTATTTAGAGTTGAAAAACCAGGAGCCGGATTCATCAACGACTTAACATCAACGGAAAATTGTAAATGAAAAGCTCAGATAACGAGGCTTATCTCTTACCATATCGCTTGATAAGCCGCGTTGTCTGAGCTTTCGCTTAAAATTCCGTTAATGTTCCGTAAGTCGTAGATGAATCCGGCCCCAGGCGTGTTGTGCTCCATTTCCCAGAGAGTGATATCGAAGCATTTCACAGCTTCAACAAGGTGAGGGCTCTCAATATCGCATCAGTAAGTAGTAAGGACAACTATACAATGGACCATTGAGAGGCTACACTTTTATGTCAAACAGCCGCCAAAATTGTAATCTTAGCTGGCGACCTGCACTCAGTTCTCGCTGAGAGCTGTTGCGCTGGGAGCGTCGGAGCGTTGCGTTTGAATATCCTGTTAAATGGGAATGTCAAGGTTGAGAAGGCACCATGTCGGCTGAATATGCGCCTCAAGAAGACTGCTCTACAGAAGATACTATGATAGACGGGTTGATGCCGTCGTCAATTGATTCGAACGTTAGGCCTCTGTTATACTCCCGCGGGAGCATCCGCGGAACGTCCGCGGACCAATGGTGCACGGCGGAGGCGGGCGTGGCGAGGCGCGGCGATTGGCCAGGTGAGGAGTCTCGGCGCGATTCCCGCCCTTCCGCGGATGCTCCCGCGGGAGTATAACTCAGGCCTTAGGTGTGCCTCCTTGGGTTAGGTCTTGTTTAGTGTGCACGCGACGCGCGACGCGATGCATGTGTAGTCGCCAAACTAATCGAGCGACGCAACTGATGAATTCAGCCACTACGCATGGCATCGCGTCGCGCCTCGCGCGCACACTAAACAAGGCCTACGGTAGCGTGCCGCCGCTCGCCTCCGCTCCGATTACGGTAGCGTGGCGGGTTGTTGAGCACGTGTAACGGATGAACAGAGCAGACTATGCTCCGCGGAGCAGACCTTCTGCCGTAGGGTGTTTTTGCCCTTTCGTTTCTGCCCTTCTTTCTCTTTGGTCTTCTAGTTTTCATATGCTTTGGGGCTCTGAATGACTCCTGATGGGGTACGTCTTATAATGCATTTTAAAGAAGGAAATAAGGATCGGATTGACCCCATCCACATGCTAGTCAGGACTGCACTGAACTAACACACTATAAAACAAGAAATGGAAGCACATAGGAAAAGTTGAAAAGAGATCATGGCCTGTGCGAGACCTATAAAGTTGTCGTCGATTGAAGAGACGAAACAGTAATAAACGGCCCACGTTTCCGAAACCCAAAACTTGCAAAACGAATATTACAGTGTAAGGAAATAGAAGAGAGTCAGGTCTCACCTGCACCTGCCTCTCTTCGTATTGGAATCTCGTCCGATGCGAGTGCGGCACAGGTTAACCTGCGGTAATTGAGCTCCGTCTTCCACGATACTGGAAGGCACCTAATGTAGCGCACCAGTCGTCAACACGCTCTTGCCCCACGTACATTGGCAGCTACAAACTTCCGGCGTCAACAAAGAGCCATCTCCGATTTGAATAATATGACACGCCCCAGCTTCCGAAGGATTCACTGTGCTGATATTTCGCCGTGGAAGAAATCAAAACCACTTGCACTCTTGTGAGGCAAAGCGACACGCAGCGTGCTGCAAAGGTCGGGCGGAGCCTTCGAATGAGGACATGGCGCGGCGCACCTCCCCACTTTTGTAGCGCTTCTCCTTCGCACTTCATTCTTCGGGACGGTAAGCGGCAGAGGGGCAGAGCAACGAAGCGGCACGTTTTCCGCTCGGGACCTATTCCAGCTCCTCGTTCCAATCCACTACTTTTACAATTTCCGACGCGCTCTCGCAGAGCCCGGCGAGTGTGAGAAGTATGCGAGGGTCGCAAAGGACGGCATCGGGAGGTAACTGAGCTAGTCCGAAAGTCCAGTAACATAAGCAGGACCAGCGTGGCAACGTGGGTACGTTGACGGACCACTCGCGCGAGTCGGTTGATGCACTGAAACGAAGAAGAGTTGATTTCTGACGAGGTGGTCCTGCAGCAAGTAAAGGAACATAGAACGTGGCTTCAAGGCTGTCCTATGTGGAAGTCCCAGGACCACTACTGGTGTCGGAATAATCGTCTCCGAACGATTTCGTGACTCGATTGTAAGCGTCGAACGCTTTGATGATCGATTGATGATGACGTTGTCGCCGCTGAGGAATGACTCTATCACTCCTTCTCTGCGTATGCTCCGCAGACTGGCTGCTCCGTTCAAGCTAACTATGGGTTTTGAAGCTTGCTTGATGAGAAGCTCAGCAGAGATACCGCCGAAAGATGTCACCACGGTCGCTGGTAACCTCAATGTGCACGTGATGCCATGAAGGACGGTTAAGCTGCCATGGTGGCTTCTGATACGGGTCACGTAACGCCGATGATGAGCGTATTCTTAATTACGCGGAATCGCATAATCTCACTGTTGCGAACACGCTTTACGGAAACGCGACTCCCACCTCATCTCATTTAGTGGGAGTACCAAGACTCAGATAGATTTTGTGCATCAAGAATCAAGTTGTGGCGTGAAAGCGAAGGAAGCAGCTGTAATTTCTCGTCCGGTTACCGACAGGTGCCGATGACACTTGGAAGAAGGCTGCCGACGCGATACGCCAAGCTGCAAGATTGGAGCTCGACATCATATTGTTGATAGTTTTTGTAAGCCGAGAAATGCATTTCGCACCCTGCTGAGGGAATTTGATCGTTAAGGAGACCAAGCATTCGGATCATTAGCTTTTTTTGTAAAGCAATTATGGACCTTTTCTAGCTTCTCGATAAATGGGCGCTTATACGGTGAGAAACTGGCGTTCCATATTCTAGGGGTGAACTCATGTTGGACTTGTAGGCCTGGATGAGGATCTCGAGTCTTTTGGTAGACAAAACTCTAAACAGCCTGGAGACCAGCACCATCGCTTTATTTGCAATGACCTCACAGTGCTTATCACAATTAAAGTTCTTAATAACTATAAAACCCAAATCAGTCATTTCGTCTACCTCTCGACTGGCGAACCGTCAAAATAGTACTTGGCTTAAGATTGGCATTGTTATTATCGAACAGTCTAGAAGTGGATATTCCTAGGCACCACCGCAGGTTCAAGTTATTACTGGTTAACGAACCGTTTATCAAAACTACAACCAAACGTTAGACATAACAACACATTATAAAATTTAACAAGTTTAAATACAAATGTCAACAATGATCTGGCAAACAGAATAGCATCACTTGTATTTTATATGGGCTTCTTTCCATATAAAAACCGTGCAACTGCGAATGCAGGGAAGAAGACGCCGAGGAAAGGCCTTGACGGTGCGCCGCAAGTAGTCCACGTCGATTTCGTTCTAGGCTTTGACCTTCAGTGACTTGATACGTTTGTGCATTCAACATGTAAAAGTGTTCCCTGCTCTTCAAGGACCTCCAAAGTGCTAATTCTGGCGGAAGGCTCGCTGCAAGGGAGGCGCATCCGGCCAGTGTAATGATTTGTGCATTCATCACAAGCGCGTCTCGTTTTCGTGCATACAGGAGTGAAGATAAATCAATAGAACTACCTGTACTGACGTCCTAAAGAAGCAACTAGTTCCTTGGCTCGAATCCAACCTTGAGAGTGAGCCGTATTTCTTATAGCAGGATTAGACTCCTGCGCAGAGTCGAGGAATGTTCAGGACTGGTGCCGCGCCAACTTGGAGGACTTCATTCCGGCAGAGGAATGACCTCGGTATAAACCAGATTTGAATCCGCTGAATTACTCTGTATGGGAAGTTTTGGAGAACAGGGCTTGCGCTACTTCCCACGCAAGTATGAAGTCAGTGAAGGATGATCTGATCAAAGCATGGGACGAGATGTGTGGACTGCTTGAGCACACCGTCGATGCCTTTCCTCGGCGTCTTCGCACCTGCATTCGCAGCAAAGAAGCCCATATAAAATACAGGTGATGCTATTCTGTTCGCCAGATCATTGTTGACATTTTTTATATAAACTTAAATTTTATAATGTGTTGTTACTTCTAACATCTACGTCTAGTGCGTCAATACTTTTTACGCACCCTGCACTCACAACCGAACCACTCTGCCACTTGCTCCGGCATTCTTGGTCCTGTTTTCACACTTATCCTCAGGGGCTGTGGAAAATCTTAGTATTAGGTCGTTGCATGTGAAATGGCCGATTTTGAATGAGAACCTTGATAGATCGTAACTTTGCTTGGGACCAATTTTATTAATCGAAATAAACACTATTACAATTATTACACCTTTCCTAACGATGATATAAAAGCTTAGCTTAGACATTCCATCTCTGTAAAAATCGGAACTACCAGAATTAATAAAACATAAGAGATCACTTTCGACCTCATCTTGGCTGCTGAATTTTTTATCCTTCACATAACAATCTAAATGCTTGTCAAAATGATAATCGGCAGGAGACAGATTTGGTGAATATGCTGGACGTGCAGCCGCGCGTTGTCACGCAGAAGGATTAAGTCTCTTCGATTGACCAAAGCCATTTGTTTTTCAATCAACTTCTGGTGCATCACTTCAATCTCGGCACAGTACTTCTCCGCTGTGATAGTCTCTCTAGTATTTAAGAACTTGTAATCGACTATACCAGCCACTGTCACCCATACGGTCACCATGGTCTTTCTTGGATCGAGACATCTCCTTGGGACTCCTATTTTTGTATAGCCATTGTGCAGAGCGACGGTGATTGTCACAAAGGAACCATTTTTCGTCGCATGTCACTATCCTGTCCAAAAAAAGGCCCCGTTATTTAGAGGCAGCCTTAACGAAACACAGATGTCGTGGCACTTCAGCATCTGCCCGGCGGTCAGTTCGTGCGGGATCCATTTTTCCAATTTCCTTACTTTGCCGATCGCATCTAAGTGAAGAGTGGTAGTGCTGTCGTCAACGCCCAAATGCCGTGCTAGATATCTCGCATAGAGTAAAATTAGAACCACCAAAAACTTTACACTGGAAGCGTGATACACTTCCAAACTTAGAAAATGAGGTAGAAAAATCGGCTATTTCATATGCAACGACCTAATAATCTGGGGATGGAAATTCTCGATGTGGCATTCATTTGCGTCGTTCTGACAAGCGCATTTCGTAGTTGTATTTCATTAATAAAGGATAAAAGATGGCCTTACTCAATTTTCTGGAATGCGCCACGCATTCCACTTCTACGGGATATCGTGGCAGCGATTTGAATGCGTATTTTGCCACAAAATGATTTGCGGTGGCCAGCCGAAGAATAATTCAGCGCTTTATCCCTCTCATACAAGTCTGGTACCAGTTCACCGACCCGGGGAGATGGAAACTTTGGTTGGCTTGGCGAGTAATCCGAACTGGAAAACTGGCATCGGGCGCACTCGACAGCCGGCACTTCCTCCGATTGCGATACAAGCACCCATCCTTTATTCATGGAAAACAAAAACAAGGAAGCTGTTTCATAGAAATCCGATCCCGCCTAAGCTAAGCCGGATATCTCTTTCAAACTAAACAACTTTGAAGCGAAGTACGGTAAAGAAGAAGTTCAGAAATATAAGAACATCGTTTCGTGCTCCACTGATGCCTCTGAAATTCAAGGATGGTTATGATGCAAGTTAAAAACATCCGTGGAATCCTACGTAAGGTTGAAAAAGTTTACTAGGCAATCTGCTGGTTCCTTATTTTTAAAACATTGCTGTCGTTTATTAACCATAAAGGTTGCGAAAATCTTTCGTTTGACTACGAAGGGAATACTGACGTGGCTGGGGAAAATCAGCATTTTGATTAAAGCCAATTTCAGGCGATCTATGGCCGCCTACCATTCAAATGGCCATGGGAATAGAGCGATGCGTGGCCGTGTTCGACCCAATTCGATACAGCAACAGGACCCCAAAGAGGTATAAAAGTCCTTCTTCCTCATTATTTGACAACTGCACGATATAAAACGGTATTCTGCGGTCTTTTCAATGTGAACCCACACCAACGACAGGGATTATGAGCGATGCTTGGAGATTCCAGCACTGGGTCACTCTTCATCTCTACCCTGCGATCTGCTTAATCCTCGAACTCCAAAGCAACCAGTTCAAGAAAAGATTTTAAAAAGACTCACTTTTTTGGCGTGTGCTCACCAGTGCTCTCTTAGTGGTCAGAAAACACCACGTTTGTATTCGTAGTTCCTTTGTTGTTCTGACGCTACGTTGCATGACGGCAGATAGCTGAAAAACATATTTCGCCAATCTTGTAAATAGACGGAGCTTGTCCCATCGCAGTGTTGAGTGCCCAATTCTTCGAGATTTTTCAGTGATGTCACTCTTCCACGCTGTTCAACACTTTTATGATCCCAAGCAGTAGAAGCTCCTTCCTTGACTAGGGACAACTTCAGCCAGTTTTGGCATCACTGGTGAAGCACGTACGTTACTTGAATGAGGCCAGGTCAAAGGTGGCACGGTTATCGAGGTATTTTCGACCCGGTCGAAGCCTGGGAGGCTGAAGTCAAAAGCGAACCGCTCTACCATTTTTTCGAATAACCTAACCCACGAAAATTTTGTAAACAGCCACTAAAAATGGCTGCTCACTTAATGCCTGAAGATGAGATATAGTTACAGGCGACCTCTACGTCTCCTCGTCACACCTGCTGTGCACCGTGTACTGCCCAGGGATGCAGCCTGATGGTCTGATGAGTGACCATCTTGACATGAAGACCTTAAGATCAATGTTGTCGGAGAATGGAGAAAAGTCTGATCTCGGCTGGCTACAATGCACACATTTCTCCTATTCAATATCGGATTCTTTGGCTAAGATCGGAAAAGCTCGAAGCGCCTTTCTGAAAGATCTTGCGGGTTTTCTTAGGTTTTTGTGACAGCTCAGTGGCATGTTCATGCACAGAGGACGTGGATGTACTATGCCTGCGCAGATTTTAGCGTGCACGTGGGCCTGGCAAAAGACTTGCACTCGGTAGACTGGGAGTACATGTAAGGTGATTCGAGGCCGCCCGAAAAGTCCCACCTCGTCCATACGGGCAGTCTGGCTGGCTGCCCGGAGTTCTTCGCCCGCACGACAGAGCCTGACCAGCTACCCGTGTGTTCTCCAGTCCAACACAGCAGCACTAAAGGGCCTCATTACCCTAATTCCTAAACAGCCCCCATTTCTGCAGCGACGGGAAGGACGAGTACGAAGAGGCTGCTGAAATCTCAGGGCCTAACCGGCCGCGCAAATTGACAAGGACGGGCATGATGATCATTACTTGAAACTCCGGCACGATTATATTGAAAGCACCTTGGAGGACTACAATAACGCTCCTAATTCGTGAACAATCGACGCTTTGCGACAGTTTTTTTTGCGTCACAAACCGTCGCAACTCCATAACTTCCTTCAAAATTAGTCTATCGGAACCTAAATTACAGCAAAAGGCCTCCTTCTCAATGACGGATTTAGCGTCACCCTTTAAACTAACTAAGCCTTTCTGAAAACTGACCTAGTTGCAAAGCATTTTCCCTGAGGGCGCTAATTGTTTTACGGCCCCTCCAAAACTGCCAATGGCCTCTCTAGAGCGCACTTCACTAGCGATGTTCAGAAAACTTCCGAATTTTCTTTTTTTGCTTAGCACATTTGGTTGTAGTACGTCACTGCGATCCTTTTGACACTAAGCAACTCTAAATTTAGTTGAACTGGTTGTATTTCGCTGTTTGTTTGAAAACACGATTTAGTCGAAGTTGGTGGTTCACCTTCGGCTATGCAGCTTCTGCTATTGGGTCCCAAACTAATAAATCACATAAATCAAAAGGCAGCCTTTAAAGTGGTGTAAAAACCATTTTTACAAAACACCGAAATGCCAAGAATTTTCAGCAGCAACCCACCCCATGTACGAAATGAATCTGCTGCACCGCGATTTTTTTGGAGTTGATAGTCGTGTAACTCTATCTACCACCATATAATTGAGTTAGCTGCCCGCCCTGTAGATGATGAGGCTATCTCACGCAGGTTAGAAACCTGCCTGAGATACGCCTCATGAAGCGTGGGCAATCTCGTGGAACCCCTTGCTACGCCTCTGCGTACCTCACGCGGGCAACGTTTGCCGTTCAACATGAGATGCTGCTGCAGCAGATGAAGCGCAGCCTCTTCCTGCTTGACACAACGGCGTCTGCGCGCGTTTCTGAGCGCCTGAATCCGGAAGCCGGGTCGCCTACGTCACGTAATAAGCGTCTGGAGTCAGAGGGGGTGACACCGTCGTCGCATGACGAGCGGCCGCATTCAAAATTGAAAATAGGATGCGCTGCAGCCGAGGAAGCACAGCCTCCCCCTGCTAGACACAGCGGCGTTTGCGCGCGTTTCTGAGCATCTGGATCCAGAATGCGGGTTCCATACGTCGCGTAATAAGCGTCTGGAGCAGGCTCAAGCGTGTGGTGCGAGAATCGCAAGGGGGGTCGTACTTCGACATAGATCCGAAGAAAAAAATTTCTCGGAGGGATGATTCTTTCGCAAGCATTGTAAGCAGAGGTATGTAAATATTAAAAAACTAATTATTAATATTTAATTATTAGGGTTTGAAGCAAATAAATCGATTAGATGAAGATTTTTAGGCATGGCAGCGATATTGCGACACCCTGGGCATCGCATCTTCTACGGAAAGAAGGCGCCATTTAGATTTAAAACTATATTTAATAAAAATTTAAATAGTTGTTGTATTAGTTGTTGTATATGGATCTTATCGAAAGTTAACCTTCAATTTGTAGCAGGAAAAAAATCAGGCCTCTCCAAAGCAACCTTTCAACCGATCAGGTGGAGTGATTTTCCTGGAATTTTTCTTGGAATTTTTCAAAAGCAAAATGTTTCCTGAACAAGGCTACTACTGGTACTGAAACTAGAGTTCACAACAGCACAGATATTATTTAGCGCTTGTTCAAAGTCAAGCCTTACTTATGCGGTCTTCCTTGCGATCAGGTGAGGTCATGCTCAATTTTTTCAGAAATAAAGATTTTTCTACCTAAACGGAACGATCTCTAGAGCTGAAATGTAGCTTCACAAAAGCTCAATCTTTGACTGATACATAATAAAAAATTCAGCTTATCTGGAGCTATTTTCGATGTGATCAAGAAGAATGGATCACTGGTCGATTGCTCGTCGATGTGATTGCAAGGTGCTACACATGTACTTTGTTCAACCGATCGTAACTCGTTCAGTTTTGAGAGTTATGCAAACGCGGGTGGCACTCAAAATACTACAAGAAATCCTCTTACTTATGAGCCTAAAACCACATTTCAAAAAAGACATCTTCATACGCGGCCGGGGGGGGGCGATTTTTGCTCGAAAAAATTGGAGTGATTTCACAAAAACAATCATAACTTGCTTACCTTAAAGAGCTGTGCAAATGCGGGCAGTATTCGGAAAACTAGAGAAGATGCTCTTTTTGATGATCACAAAATCGTCTTTCAAAAAAGGGGTCTTCATGCGCGGCCAGGGGGGTGCGATTTCTCTGCGATTTTTGCCAAAAATCGCAGAGAAATCGCACCCCCCTGGCCGCGCATGAAGATCATTTTTTAAAAATTCGATTTTGCACTTATAAGATAGAGCATTTCTTCTAGTTTTCCGAATGCCGCCCGCATTTGCACAGCTCTCAAAGGTAAGCGAGTTATGGTCGTTTAAGTGCGGGTATCCGCAATCTGCGGCCTCGCAGGAGGGAGATGTCTTACGAAGTAGCCGGCACTTAAACGATCACAACTCACTTATTTTTGAGAGATGTGCAAACGCGGGCGGCATTCAAAAAACTAGAAAAAATTCTCTTTCCCATGACCGCAAAAGCGTTTTTCAAAAAAGGCATCTTCATGCGCGGCCGGGGAGTGCGATTTTTGGCAAGTATTTTCGCAAAAATCAACGAGAAATTGCATCCCCTGGCCGCGCATGAAGATCATTTTTTCAAAATTCGATATTGCACGTATAAGATAGAGCATTTCTTCTAGTTTTCCGAATGCCGCCCCGCATTTGCACAGCTCTTTAAGGTAAGCGAGTTATGATTGTTTTTGTGAAATCACTCCAATTTTTTCGAGCAAAAATCGCACCCCCCGGCCGCGTATGAAGATGTCTTTTTTGAAATGTGGTTTTAGGCTCATAAGAAAGAGAATTTCTTTTAGTATTTTGAGTGCCACCCGCGTTTGCATAACTCTCAAAGCTGAACGAGTTACGATCGGTTGAACAAAGTACATGTGTAGCACCTTGCAATCACATCGACGAGCAATCGACCAGTGATCCATCCTTCTTGATCACATCGAAAATAGCTCCAGATAAGCTGAATTTTTTATTATGTATCAGTCAAAGATTGAGCTTTTGTGAAGCTACATTTCAGCTCTAGAGATCGTTCCGTTTAGGTAGAAAAATCTTTATTTCTGAAAACATTGAGCATGACCTCACCTGATCGCAAGGAAGACCGCATAAGTAAGGCTTGATTTTTTGAACAAGCGCTAAATAACATCTGTGCTGTTGTGAACTCTAGTTTCAGTACCAGTAGTAGCCTTGTTCAGGAGACATTTTGCTTTTGAAAAATTCCAAGAAAAATTCCAGGAAAATCACTCCACCTGATCGGTTGAAAGGTTGCTTTGGAGAGGCCTGATTTTCTACCTGCTACAAATTGAAGGTTAACTTTCGGTAAGATCTATATACAACAACTAATACAACAACTGTTCAAATTTTTATTGAATTTCAGAATTTCAATAATTTAAGAATTTCAGATTTTTGAATTTTTTATTGAGTTTCAATTTCAATTGACGTCTTCTTTTCGTAGAAAATGCGGTGCTCAGGGTGTCGCAATATCGCTGCCATACTTAAAAAATCTTCAGTTAATCGATTTATTTGCTTTAAAACCTTATAAATTGAATATTAATAATTATTTTCCTTTCTATCACATTTTCTAAAACTGTTTGCAACATAAAAGGCAACTTAACATTAAAATCCATCGATTCTTTCGAAGGGGGGAGGGGTCGTACCAAGACCCTCCTGGTGAGCGGGGGGGGGTCGTAAATTTTTGGCAGAAATCGCACCCCACGCTTGAGCCTGGTCTGGAGTCAGAGGGGGGTGACACCGTCGTCGTGTGATGAGCAGCTCCTTTCAGAATTCAGCATTATCCCATGTTGAACGGAAAATGTTACCCGCGCGAGATACTCCTCTGCATTCTCATCGACGTCTGCCGTGAGCATGGGAGGACCACTAAGGGGCGGTGGAGAAGGGAAGTAAGGGGGACCTCTAGGGTGGACCATGTGAGCGACCAGCAAGAAAGGGAACAACCTGGAGGAGGAATCAGGACGGGAAAGCCAGCAAGAAGAGATCAGTAGGGGGAGGCAATAGTGGAAACAAGGAAGTGGGCGAGGAGTTGGGACCAGGAAGGTGGGGGGGGGGGTAGACCAGTAAAGGCGGACCAGCAATTAGATCTAGAAAAAGAAAAGAGTGAGGGGGAACCTAGCGCCCGGATTTGGAAGGCGTGTCAACAGTGTTCTGTAACGAGTGCTGTTAAGCATGAGAATGGTTGCTTAGGAGAAACCTGACGGACAGAAGTACTGCGCAGCACAAACGAATGACGTTACAGGAGATTCTGGAGAAAATGTCTATGATTAAAGGCGCCGAAATGCTGAATGGTTTGACGCCGATAAAGTAAGCACCACGTCCTAAATGTTAGCGAATTTTGACAAAAACTACTTTCTTTAGGTCAGTGGTTCTTTAGGTCAGTGGTAAAGTTGCGCGCAGCGCGCAGGTGCGAGACACGCCTAGGCATGTCGGAGCACTTGTAATAGGAGAAGTTAAAGGGACGGAATTGTTTCCGTATACTGTCCACCTCTCTGACTTTTACATATCATCAGAAAGATCAAGCAGTTCTCTCTTGGAGATTTTTAGGAGCTGTTAACTTTCTATGGAAACTCATCGTTTCCATCGTTTCTGCGGTTTTCTCTCCTCAAATTGAAAAATGACTTGAACAGAAATTCTAAGCTCGTTAAGAGCTTTCCAGCGATATAACATTGTTCAGATCCAGAGAAGTCGATATTTTTGACATTTCTGAGCAGAGCAATCGCATGACCCGTGTCCAACTGCCGTCGCTCGGTTCGCTTACACGGCCACCTCGCACTTGGGCGCGAAGCCCAGTGGTGCTAGAGCGTTTATGCAGTGCAGCAAGTCGGCTCTAAATTGCCTCCTTCTTGCAAGACCTCGTAGCCTCTGATACTTCCCTAACACCTATAAATTAACTGCTTTCTCTTAAAGTTTCATGTGCACCCCTGAGCACGGCAAACAAATTTATATTACAGCCAGCTGAATCTTCAGGTGCTCTGATTTTTTTAGATTGATTTAGACATCAGTCTCTATAGAGGAAAAACCTCGCCTTAGAGAAGCGATTTTTTATCCGATCGATAACAAAATTTATGCATGCATGGAATTTTGCACCTTTAAACAATGCAACAAAAGCATTTGTAAGGAATGCACATATCCTCACTTTGATGCTTCATGTAATCAGCATTTACAATATC
>CANAIB010000287.1:0-14713 GCA_947359475.1 Heligmosomoides polygyrus bakeri
TTCAAGGTAGCTGTGTAAAAGCGATTCGAGCTCAGGCGTTTAGATTTCTCCCTCAAGGTGACCGGACGCTAGATCTGCGTTTCAGTTTAAGCCACAACTACTGCTGTTCTGGTGCTTGCTGAGCCATGTCGTTCGCAATATCTACTCGTGACATGCAGAAGTGTAGAGGGGGAGTTATTTTCCTTCAAAAATTTCAGAGAATTTGTGCATGAACTTTAAATGAATAAGTTTTTGTACCGATACCGGTTCCAAAAAACAACCTAGTTTGGAAACACTTGATCAAACCTTGAGCAGGATAATTCACATGATGGGACGACACATTTTTTGCTGAGCTTTGAACAGAATTGTCTTTTGTTCTCCTGTTCCATTTCTTTTGAGAATATAAAGCTTTCGAGTAATTCCATAACAAATAATGAGCTGCTCGCAAGAGAAGCTGTGCTAGCTATTGTTGGTTGCTCTTGTGGAAGCACAAAGCTCGAGCATACAGCGAAATTTGACTTACTGCGTAAAACATAGGCTTCGATTGACACTACCTGCTTGGTGGTCGTAACTAACAAAGCGCCAAAGAAGTGCAACAGATCTCGCCTACAGACTATCTAGAACTCCAGAAGTCAACTGAAAAGCCTCAGTTTAAACATCTACAAGCGTTGTGTGAAGAGAAAGTGAATTTAGACTAGTTTTGTGGCAACGGAATTTAGGATTCTGGAAACTTCCTTTTGTGAAGATTATCCAGGCGAACCAAAACGTGAACGAAGCGATATGGAACTGTTACTTTCAGCCATTGGAGGGGTGTCGTCTGCCGTGTAAATAGAAGCTCAATTATGTAGTCTGCATCCACCACAGCACAGTAGTGAGTTGTGTAGTTGATAAAGTCATGAGAGAGTGCTCTACACAATGTTTCTTACGAGAGAACTGAACGGAGCTTCTTGAACTGATGATGAACACCCTTTTGCTGTGCTGCACTGCTCCTAATTACACTGTTTTGACTCCAAGGATAATGCGGACTGCGGACTTGATGGAACACACTAGTGATCGAAAGAGGGGCTTTGATACTGTGGAAGTGAAAATGGGGCCAACCTAAATACCTTCAGTCCTACGATTATATGAGTGACCTCTGCTACTCTACAACGACTGCGGTGTCAGCTTTTCCTCGTATTTTCGGCTTTGGATTCCGATAGGGAGAGTGCCGGGTGTGAATGAGTCAACAAAACAACCTCTACACGCAGGATTAAATACGAGTGATTCACGAGTAGAAAATTGGAATTCTGAAACCATTGAAACGGAAAATAACCAACTGAAGCCCCCTAGGGAAACGTAACCACCGTTATGACGCGTTTTATGGCGAAGCACCGATATTTCGCCTCAGTCCTTCGAAGATATCCGTTTTCCAGGCATCCAATGCTGCTATGCTTGGAGAAGAAATCAAGATGGAAATGAAGCAGCAAAAATATGCACCAGCATTGGGGTTGTGTCGCCACGGCGCTGGAGCATAAGTAGTAAAGGTCTGAAGGCGAAGAATAGGCAAGCAGTTGACCTCGACTGGCCCTTGACAGAGTTGCGCACGAGGCCACTCGGACAAAAGCGCAACTATTTCTGGACGCCTCAGAAGTGAGCGGTGAAACCAGCGCGTTCTTGTTGTCGGAGACAAAAGGTCGAAAGTACCATCACAAAAACGTCTACCTTCGGCGACTAGCACTGGAATGGATCCAACATGAGGGAGTGCTAGTCGGCGAACGGGCGGGAAGCTTCAGAGCATGCTTTCTTCACGCAATGGTTATTTCTATGTTCTTCAGCGGCAATCTTTGTTCGCCTTCGAACTTCCTGTCGCAGTAGAGCCCGCACTAGTAGTGACCAAGCCCATATCGCCTTTTTAGCAACTGTAGTATTCCTAGTAAAGTGAATAGCATACTGATGCAAGACGCTATCAAGTCCATCGTGGCGGTACTAATCGAGAGTCAGCAAGGTCGACGTTGCCATGCAATCTTTCTATTTGTTGAAACTGAATGAGTGGGGTAAGAGTTTCTCTCACTCTGTGGGGAAAAAATTAATTCAGTGAGTGCACTTAACGCAGGAAGGAATGCGCTTAAAATCAAACACATGGTTGGGTTGGAGGAACTTTAGGAAATACCCTTTAGCGCTTCGAAAGGCCTGAAACCATTAGTTGGACTTCCGTTGAACAAAAGCGCTGCCACAATGGATGACTAAGTTGTCCCTTATGCTTTCCCTTATGCTGCGGTCGCCTGGCGCGTTGCTCCTTTTCCTACGCATTTTCCTTCTCCTCCAAGGCTCCAGAGGATGGATAGTTTGCTATCACATACCTTGGGTCCGTTCAGTGTAGAATTGGCTTCGAAGGTGTCGGGAGCGTCAAGGAGGGACTTCTTTTTGCCCCAGGATGATAACATTGGGAAAGAAAATGAGCAGACATGGTGTGGCAGTGTAATGTCCTGTGTAGTGGTCACGTCGGCTCTCGCAGTTCAACAACTAATTGGAGACACAAATTTTGTAACACCGAGCTGAACCCAGATGAACCCACTTGATCTGAAGGAGCTTTTTGTCACTGCGCTGGCGAACATAAAAACGGGATCAAAGAATGAAAAAAAAGGTTATCCAACTCGGGAGGCGCTCGACACGTTTTTGGAAAACCACTGCAGCCGGCCCATCTCGCCAAGGGGGCGGGAAGTGAACATTTCGAGCGACTAAATAACTTCTGGTAAACTGGATGGAACTCTTTAAGTGAGGCGTCGAAAGAAACCGCCGCCAAGTGGAACACGATATTTCTCGTCTTCAATGGCACGCAGAAGAAGAAGTATGAAACTCATTGTAAGGGAGCTGCAGGCTGGTAGGTGTTCGAGAAAAACTTCCTAGTGGAGCAACATGTGCTCCGATTGCGGACGCTTCGCTTTTTGAGTGGTTCCGAAGCTACAGTCTCGCCAGTATTTACAAGTAGCACACAGAAGGGCACAACAATAAGTTGGTCAGGGAGCGCAGTAAATTCGGGCGCGAGAGGAGAAGACACGCGCGCAACTGCATAGTTAGAGTGGAGAACGAGTGGTAGGCAAGTGGACGGCCCCACTCCCGGGCCTTCCACTTGCACGTAGTCACCTGGCGGAGTTTATGTCCCAAAGAAACGGCCACGCGCTACGAAAGCGCTCGGAACGACACTTAACTCTCGGAATGCCGCCGGCGGTTATCTCGGGGTTTCCATCGCGGCGCGCAAATACCGAGGAGGCGAAACTGGGTGTGGGGTAGCCGCGCCCGACAGTGACCCCAACCCGCGGCTGCCAGCGGCCGTTGGCAGTGCCTTTCGGAAGAAGAACCCTCCCCCATCGTTGTGCGCCTGGCGGCGAGATAAGGCCGAACAGAGACGCTGAAGCGCTTATTTACAAGTGAGTGCGCGCCTGTGGCAAAAAAGCTCGCCCCACCACTTGCGGTCGAGAAGAACCGGAACGAGTTGCCGCGTTGATACTAACAATCGAATCTGTCCTGACGGCCTGGAAGGTGTGCGAAGAGGTGTTTGAGCTGATTCTTTTCAGTAACGGCGGTGGTCGCAGTGGAGCCTTTCTGGCGCTGGACGCGAATCTGGAACTGATGAAGAAGACCGGCCAACTCGACGTCTACGAGTACGCGAAGACGCTCGTCAACTCGCGTCCGCACCTCATCGACTCCGTGGATCAGTACCAATTCATCTACGAGGCACTGGCTGAGGTGAGTAATGAGAATTTCTTCCCTTCTCGCGTGAATGATTTTTTCCCTTCTGGCGTGGATGAGTTATTATAAAAAATATTTAAATTGATTGCCATTAGTACATTAGTTCGGTTTACTCAGCGTTCCGCCAAGTGGAACAATGACCGCTTTCGCGCTCAAAGTCTTGGTCTTCTTCCTTCCTTACTAACGATAAGTCTACTAACATAAGCAACCATTTCCTCTCATCTCGAGTATCCTACTGATCCCGCTCTACCGCAATGTCCCTTCTTTGACTCGGTCCCTGGTTTCGAGGATTTATACACAAGCGCTGACTAGTGTTCAAAACCTGCACCACATCCTCTCTCACTGCCGCCTTCAGAGCATTCCTTACAAGCACTTTAAAATTACTGCTGTCCTTATACAACCACGACGCTGGAAGTAATTGCACCGAACTCGAGCGCTTTCATCTCGCTCCTTCAATCTAAACAGTCCACAGTGGTGAAGCCTAGTGCTCCACTGTAATCAGCATCTCACGTGTCGTTGTGGCACCATTCTTGTGCGGAAGGTTTTCATTCATCTGGGCCACTCGCCGCCCAGTCTCACGGCTCCGTCGTTTTCGGTCCTCAATCAGTGCTGTAGGTGCTGTTTTTGCCATCATTTGTGATAGCCAATTCACGCTCCACCTGACAGTCCAAGAGTGGTCAAGAATCGAAGGGAGCAAGAGAGGACGAACTCGAACAAAGCCAGGTAGCCAGACATCGTCAAATGTGTACTGCTTTCGCTTTCAGAAATCCTTACCAAAAAACAGCAGCGAAGACGAGGCAAACATCGCTCCGTTCAAGAGCGAGCAGAGCGTTGCGAACGTTATTTATGTCATTGCGTTTGAGAAATGCTCCCTTGGAAGAGTTCAACGAGTAGGAAAGCACTGGCAAGCAAAATCTACATACATATTCGACGTTTCTCAACAACAAAGTTTTCTTCAGCAACACATTTTCACTCACCAATTTACTGGTATATAGGTGTACTATACAAAAAGAAGAGTGATCTAACTACAACTACACTGTACAAGTGACCCCTTCTCTACGTTTTTCCGGCGTCGAGAACTGTCCTACATCGTGTGATGTCACCGTTTCACTTTTAAGAATGTCATGAAACGTGGCAGGGAGATAAACCTTGCGACTTGTTACCCAACTGCTTTTGCCGGGTATTATAACTCGATTAAAGTCCAAACGTGTTTGCTTGGCAGAAACTGTCTTCCTTCCTGAAGTCTCAGCTTCTTGACCATGGCAGTGGTAAAACGGCTTGGGTAGAAAGTGAACTTTATTGAAACAGTATTCGAAACTTGCCAAAGTTTGAATTGCAATGCCATTTAATGACTGACCGCATTTGGAGCGCCTTGACTCCGTCTCTGTCGGAATTTCCAACTACAACCACTTTTTGGTTGAAAATGGAAAATACAGATTTACAGATGTGATTTTAAAAAATCCGAAATTGGGAAAAACCTTTTGCCGTCAGAGGTATATGGACTTACTGGGTGTCCTGCACTTTGAAGGCTTTCAACTTGCCCTTCTTAGTGAAGTTCGATGGCTTTTTGCATGAGCAACGAAATCTGCGTTCGATGTAGACGACGTTTGCTGTACAGTTTAACACTGCTGCTGTTACACTGATTCTGTCAAGCAAACGTTTTTGCTTGTTACTTAATGGCGACTCAACAGTATGACAATTCAACTATGTTGTGTTCGCGCAGCGGTGAACCGGAAAGTTGTTGGAGCGGTGAGTTGATTTGGCCTTAGCACATGTGTCTACTGTTTCAAGTAAGGCTATAACACAGCGCAATAAAGAACTAGTGTCCACCAGCTCCATATCTAAATCGTGAGGCAGGACTACGCTCATTCAAGTGCGAGAAGCAAGTCCTTGTTATTAAAGTAACTAGAATCTTCTTCTTCTTCTTCTTCTTCAGCGTTTGTCCCGCATCGTAGCGGGGTCCGCTATTCTGGTGTTATGACGCCACCTTTCCCGATCCAGCGCTAGATCAGGGTAAACACCAGTAATCTTCAAGTCCGCATGTAACGTATCTAACCAGCGCTGCTTCGGGCGCCCTCTAGGCCGCTTTCCTATTACCTCGAAGTTAAGGCCTATCTTGCGGACGCTGTCTTCCTTTCCACGCAGAACATGGCCGTACCATCGCAAGCGAGCTTCGCGCATCTTGTCGGCTATCGGCGTGACACCGAACTTCTGCCGAATAGCATCGTTTCGAATGCGGTCCATGCGCGTGACTCCAGCCGTCCAGCGCAGCATCTTCGTCTCCATGACATTGAGGCGCGTTTCAACTTCCCTGGTCGCAGGCCAACACTCAGCGCCGTACATCGCTACTGGCCGGACGACTGCTCTGTATATCTTCGACTTCAAGCGCTCCGGTATCTTCCTATCGCAGAGCACCCCAGTCAACGAGCGCCACTTGGACCAAGCTGCACTCACGCGTGAATTCACTTCAGTCATCAGTTTGCCGTCAGACGTGACTGCTGATCCCAGGTACTTAAAGACCGAAGTGCGTGGGAGCTCGATGCCGTTAACCTTGATGGAGCTGGACTCAGTAACGTCCGTCGTTAGATATTCGGTCTTCTTCACGTTCAATCTGAGTCCAAACCGCTCCAAGCGATCACACCAAGCTTGCACCTCTCGCTCGAGTTCATCTTTATCTTCGCTAGCGAGCATTACGTCATCAGCATAAAGCAACGTCCAAGGGACGGGGTTCTGAAGATCTCGTGTGATGGCATCCATGACGACAACAAAGAGGAGTGGGGAAAGCGCAGAACCCTGATGTACCCCGACAGAGATGGGAAACTCCATCGAGGTTCCAGCTGCAGCTTGAACTCGACTCTTTGGACAAGAGTAGAGAATTCGCACCCACTCTATGAGCTCTTCGGGAACTCCATGATGTCGCAAGGCGTACCATATCACTTCACGCGGTACGCGGTCAAAGGCCTTCTCTAAGTCGAGGAAGGCGATATGCACCGACTTCTGTTTCTCGCGATGCTTCTCTATCAGGAGGCGGGCGGCGTGAATGGCATCAATGGTGCCACAGCCAGCCACGAAGCCGCACTGATTGCTGGACAGCTGGACGATGTCACGAATTCGTCCGTCGATAATTCGCTCAAAGATCTTCATGCTGTGCGAAAGCAAGCGAATCGGACGGTAATTGGAGCAGTCTGCAGGACTGCCCTTCTTCTTCCAAATCGGAATCGTCGTACTTTGGCGCCAACACTCAGGCACTTTTTTCTCCGCCACAACCTGATTAAAGAACTTCGCCAACCACTCAGCAGGGTACCAAAACTTCGACTTCCACAGTTCTGCTGCCACGTCGTCGGGCCCAGTCGCTTTGCCTGGCCTCATCTTCTTCAAAGCCGCTTCAATCTCCTCCACGGTGATCTTCTGAACGGGGCCGTGGGTTGGAGCCGTTGAGGGGATGGCTGGATGAGGAAATTCTACTGTAGAGATTTCCTCAAAGTAATCGCGCCATCGCTTCAATGCCTTCTTGCGGTCCATAAGAAGATGGCCGTTCTCATCATTGATGCCGAAGAACTTCTCGATGTCCTCGGTCTGGCGATGGCGATTCTTTGCGAGTCGGTACAGATACCGCTCACCATCGCGCGACTCGAGCTTCTCGTTGACATCTCCATAATGAGTGGCTTTTGCAACAGCCACTGCCTTCTTTGCAGCTTTCTTCGCTTCTTGGTACTTCCGCCAGTTATCGGCTGTCTTTTCGCCGAGAAACACGTGATATAGCGTCTTCTTCTCTCGAACTTTGGCTTTCACGTCATCTGTCCACAGCCAGGCCTGCTTGTCGACCTTCCGTCGTCCAGGCTTCGTGATGCCGAGCTCCGACCGTGCAGCGTGACGAATCGCGTCGGTGGCCTTTTCCCAAGTTTCGTCGACAGTTGTCACTGTCGGTAACCGCACGCGAGAAATCACAGCTGCTTCCTTCTCTTTCATTCGCCACCACTTGATTCTTGGTGCACCGCATCGCTCGACCTGCTTCAGCCTCGGAGGGGCGATCTTTAAAGTACAGATCAGCGGTCGATGCTGTGGGGCGACCGTCTCATATGGCACGACCTTCGCGTCTGTGACAAGACTTCGATCTCGATCCTTCACAAGGACAAAGTCTATCTGAGTCCTGGTGTTCCCGCTATAGAACGAGATGAGGTGGGAATCGCGTTTGCGAAATACGGTGTTCACTATGGTGAGGTTGTGCGATTCCGCATATTCAAGGATACGCTCACCATCTGCGTTACGCGACCCGTAACCGAACCCACCATGACAGCCGTACCCGTCTTTCGTCACGCCGACGTGCCCGTTGAGGTCACCAGCGACTATGATGACATCTTTCGACGGTACCTCTGCTGTCTTCTCATCAAGCAGGCTCCAGAACTCTTCCTTGGCTTGATCCGAGCAGCCAGTCTGCGGAGCATACGCAGAGAAGAAGTGATAGAGTCGCTCCTTCGCGGCGACAACGATCTTCATCAATCGATCGTCAAAGCGCTCGACGCTTACAATCGAGTCACGAAATCGTTCGGAGACGATTATTCCGACACCACTGGTGGTCCTGGGACTTCCACATAGAACGGCCTTGAAGCCTCGTCCTATGTCCCTTGACTTGCGGCAGGACCACCTCGTCTCCTGCACCGCACAGAGATCAACTCTTCTACGCTCCAGTGCTTCAACCAACTCGCACGAGCGGCCCGTCAACGTACCCACATTCAGCGTAGCCACGCGGGTCCTGCTTACGTTACGGGACTTTCGGACTAACTCAGTTGCCCCCCGATGCCGTCCTCGCATCAGGGACCCTCGCATACTTTCCACACTCGCCGGGCTTTGCGAGTGCGCGTCGGCTCCCGCGGACGCCGTAGCACTATCTCGATAAACCTGAACAGTCATACACCATGAGATGTGACATGGATCTTCGTAGGCCGGCCTGTCACAAGGGCCTGTCGCCTGCAATCGAATGTCCGTGATCGGCTTAGCTCGCAGAGCGAACAGTTTCCAGTGGCACCACGTGGAGGAACGGACATCGCCACCATTAAAGTAACTAGAATATGCTGAACTTTATCGAGTTGTTTAACAGACCGAAGAACACTCACTGAAAGCCCTAATCTATGTAGTATTGGAACATTAAAATTTGTTCACGGACTTCTCCATATTAACCGTTGGATCTTTCGTCGTGTTAGTTTTGAAGGAAGCGCGCCAACCAAGGTGAATTTCGGAAAGTATTACATTTGCTATAGGACCGCAGTGAAGGCGAAAGGTGCCTAATCAATGGTATGGGCAAGAGATACTTTTCGTTTGTGTATGCTGGTGAGTCAAATTTATTCGCCGCTGGTTTACTCCGTTTCCCCGATGAAGAGAAAGGGTGTCCGTTGATTACTTATTGTTCCTCAGACGTTGAGGAACAATGCTCATAATACGAAGCTTCGTTCTAAGTGTGAAGAACAGCACAGTTCTTACCTTTATGCAATTTTTACTGGACTGCACACTACTTGCACTTGGTAGTTGCACTATGCACGGCGTTATTGTTTAATGTAATTCTAATTGCTTCCCAGCTCTCTTGTGGCAGTGATCTTCAGCGCATGGTGAACAGCGGAGGTAGCGAAACGAAACATTTAGCGAAACGTTTACGAGAGTGCACTGCAGTGGTCTTATCCGTCAGTATGGAAGGCATTACTTCAGGCAGTGATGTGCAACGTGCAGCCGATCCAGATGCACCAGCTGAAGAATCGTAGCAGTATGTACAAGGCGAAGAAGAATCGGGAGCTGATGGAGTCGCAGGATAATCACGAGAACAAGGTGAGTTGTGGATCTTCTGCGAAGGTGAAAGTTGGAATTGTCGGCCGGCTGCGCGCTGCAAAAACCACCTCTATCCGATTTTAGGTTTTTTCCCTTGAGTCCGAAATTTCGATGCTTTATCCTAGTAGTAGTGTTGTTCTCGGCTTGATCAAAGACCAAACCGGATTTACGAGATTTCGGTTAAGCATTGCGAAGTAGAAGGGAGAGAAATTCGCGCCGAAATCCGATGCGAGGGGTACATTCATTTCGCTTCTCGGAGGGTACCTACGTTAGTGCCGGTGATGGTCGAGGTTCCACCGGAAAGCAGGATGGCGAGAGCCTTTTTCGATAACACCTATGGAGAAGGCTCTCGCATTGCGACGGCGATCATATCGATGTGCTAACTGGAAACTCGCTCCGAGAACCTCGCTTCTTTTTTTCTTAACAATTGCTTAACTATTCTATTGTCTTCGTCTCCAAGTCAGGGAGCTCACTACATCATTTAAACCTTCAGCTGTGTGCGTTTTCTCTCTTCCCCAATAACATCAGCGTTCCCGAATCGACGAGAATAGCACGTAACGTCAGACGTAACCTAACGATCCAGAGGCAAAAAAGAAGGAAGAAAAGCAGAGAAGTCTATTGAAACGCCAAGAGAATTCATGCTCTTTGGGTGCAGGGCAAGTACTGTCATGGACACGTGGATAGTACGGCACGTTGAAATCTATCCAATTTTGTTGCTTCTCTCCTAATCCCCGTCGTTCTGCTGTTAACGTATGTATGTCGTTGACGTCAGAATATGTAGGACGTTCTCAGCTTCTTGTCCAAGTCAAAGTCTACGACATGACTTTTCTTTTGCGAGTGCAGTCCTAAGCAATGTTGAATAGCTCATGGCCCGTGAAATAGTATGAGTAACAACCAGCGCACTAATAAACCAGCAGTCTAATCTAGGTCACTCATCTCAGTTCGTAAAACCAATGAAAACCAATACTTTTGAAATCGATGTGAAAATTGATATGAAATCAAGCGTTACGTCATGTTTACACTAACTGCTTGCACTGTTACACCAATTGGAGTGCTACACGTCGATTGATCCATATTTGTCGTGACTTAAGTAACCGTGTAACACATAAAAAGAGAGGAGCAAATGAGAACACCGAGGCATTGAGCTCACTATCAAAGGAACGCTCTACGAGCACAAAGTCCTTTGCTTGAATTCGGCATCATTTCTAGGCCTTTATCGCTTTGTGCGTCTCGTTGGTGTTTCCATTGTGCTTCCACGGAATTAGTGGGATTGGGGTCAAGGAAGCAAGAGCTTTTCGAGGATGTCTCTCATGTAATCGTCTTCGTCTCTATTTGCATTCCCTTCTCGATGGAAACTCAGCCATGTGGCTGATTGCAGGTTGCTTGCAGTGGTCAGCTGACTTACATGTTCTGCTGTCCTTAAAGGAAAAGATGCTATGTAAGCGAAGGCTCTCGAGAGGTGCTCCTCTGTAAGAACGCGCTACGACAGCACCATGCACTCTGATGGCTACCTTCTGCTCATCGCTAGGCCTCTACCTTCTTTTCTGACGCATGGTAGCCGGGGAAACCCCCTTCTAGGACCTCCTTTCAGGGCGGCAGGAGGAAAGCAGAAGAGCTCAACAAATTTTGCCACACTCTTCGCTGGCACAGTTCGAACATCCCACACTGTTCCTCCTGACCGAGCGATGACCACTATTCATTTGGAACTGCACCTCAAGCGAGCTCCTAAAACATGGTAAAAACAACAAAGCAAACTTGCACAAATGCAGTTATCACACGCGGAACAGAAAAGTAAAACGTAATACCACTATGCACTGCAAACTCATATTTATCCCTATGTGGCCGACCATAAGAAACTGTGTTGTTGCGGAGCTAAAGAACTCTGGGCGGAGGAGCGCTGCTGCTAGTTTCGGAGAAATTGGGAAAAGTACCCCTCCTTCTAGAAGAAGAGGCAAGGTTATGTTAAAGGTTGGTCACCGTGCTCAAACACGATCCAGATATTTGTTCTCTTACAGTGAGAGCAGCGCGACAGTGGCAGTATTATTTGCCTTGTGTATTGTTGCTTCTAGGTTTAAAATTCATCAAGAGGTGGTTGATGCAGGGAAATAAGCGACGGGTGAGCAGCACATGTGCACCAGAGAGTCTATGCTGAGCGAAACTAATCGCTTAACCGAGAACGTTGATGCGAAACAGAACGTGCCTCGATTAAAGTTCTATTGGGCCATGAAAGCTCTTTTACCCTTTTGTTCTCAACGTAATGGCCTTGGGCCTGCTCTGTTAAGCACACATTTTTTGCGACATTTTGAACACCTCTAAGCCCGGAGAGGAAGCCTTGCTTAAGAATCACTTCACCACTAAGGCATGAAAAACTTCAGCTAATGCCATATTCTTCTCTGTGTACTTGATTTTCTGTAGCCCTACAATTCTTGGCTGCGGTGGTCCTTAGGCCACAACCACCATGTCCACTTCTACCTTAACAAAAACTTGCTCAAAATTTGAATATTTTTGAGATAACATAAGTGCTTAATAAATTTCTTGTGAATGACGGATTTAGTAGAGAATTTATTGTCAACAATATTGACTGCTGTATTCTTAGAATTATACAAAGGCGTACTAGATAACAACAACAACGGTATGAATTTTGTGAGATGATGAAAGTGAATTGGGCCATTCACTAAGGTTTATTCTTGCAAGATTGAATATGCTTACATATGTACAATACCGCTCGCGCCGCACGGTCAAAAGTGGGCGAAAGAACGCAAAAATAGCGTCGCATGACCATAACTCCTTCAGTTTTAGGTTTCTTGAAATAAGGTTAACACCATTCGATTCGACTCTTCGAGATCTACACAAACATGTATAAAACTTTACCGGAACACCCACATTTTCGCCGTGGGTGGTCCAAAATTGACTGGACGGGCGATTAGAGCAGCTTATTTCCCAGGATATGCGTGCTTTCAGAGTATCTCAAAGATGGTGTACGTCGCCAGTGCTCTGCCATGCCAGGAATGCCCCGAGAGTGCGCCGTGCACAATGCACACAGAACCTAACCTATCAGTCGAGTGGGAGAGCGCATGTCCCCTGCGCTTCTATCTTCCCTTACTGGAAAATGCGAAATTCTCAAGACTATTTCGAACCGTTTGGAGAAGGTTCTCAGAAATTTCTAGTCACCACACTCAGGATTAGCTCCAATCTGTCCCAGCGAAATTTTGGTGTGCGCCGTGTACAATGCGGACGAAGAAGAACCTTTCAATCGAGGGGGGGGGGCAGCTTGTAAACTGAGCGTTTGGAGAGTTTTGTCAGAAATTTGCCGCCGCCCTAGCCAGGAGTTGCTCTAAGGCTGTCCAGCGAGCCTTTGGAGTGCGCCGTGAACAATGCATACAGATTCGAACCTTTCAATCGAGGGGGCGACTGCTCGCAAATTGCTCTCACGGGCGTGTTCGGAGCGCAATAGCTCTGTCAAGTTGGAACCTTTCAGGTTGCAGCTAGTAGGTTTTGTAGGCAGTCGAGCGGTCTGTTAGTACGCCAAAGTAGAATGGCTTAGCTTAGGAGGGGGCAATGTTAGAGCGGTGCGAAAATGCTGGTGAAGCTTGCGTGACGCATTTTTTTCCGATTTCGGTGGACCACTGCGAGAAGACGCGGGGAGCTAACGGCATCAGAATGCGTGTGCGAACAGAGCACTTAAGGTACTTTACGGTGACGTGCTCAGAAGTTCTCACCTGCCTAAACTGCCTTAGCCCCATCTGCCGTTTTAGAGTGGCGAAAGTTAGCGGTTGAAGTTTCCTGCCCTCTTACTCGCCCACATTTGGATTTCCAACACTCCCGGTAACACCGTTTTATTCATAACGAAAAGCTCTATCGAATGGTGTCACTCTCGACCAATTTAAAAAAAATCGATTTTTCGACAATGTCGAGGACGTGTGTGCGCTAGGCCGAGCTGCGCGGATGATGACGTCATCGAAACCGATATTTTCGAAATTGGCCAAATTTCCTCGTGCAAACTGCATCCAAAATCGTCTAGGGGTTATTTGGGGCGCTGATTACGAATCCGTCGTCCGTTTTTGAAAATTCCGTCGACTTCGATAGGTTTTGAATTTTTTCTGGATAACTGATGGTGATCGGGTCAGGATCATCGATTTTGCTCGAAATTCGAATAGGGTCGGGGACTTATTCGGGGTGCCGAACACGATGCCGAAGCAATTTGGACGATTACGGGAGGGGACCGCTACCGATAACTGAGGGTGGTCGATGATCCTGACCCGACCACCCTCAAACGAGACGTAACCTGCTCAAGTTCGCGGAATTTTCAAAAACGAACGTCAGATTCGTAATCAGCGCCCCAAATAACCCCTAGATTTTGGACGAAGTTTGCACGAGGAAATTTGGCCAATTTCGAAAATACCGGTTTTCGATGACGTCATCGTCCGCGCAGCTCGGCCTAGCGCACCCACGTCCTCGACATTGTCGAAAAATCGTCTTTTTTTGAAATTGGTCGAGAGTGATACCATTCGATAGAGCTTTTCGTTATGAATAAAACGGTGTTACCGGGAGTGTTGGAAATCCAAATGTGGGCGAGTAAGAGGGCAGGAAACTTCAACCGCTAACTTTCGCCACTCTAAAACGGCAGCTGAGGCTAAGGCAGTTTAGGCAGGTAAGAAGTTCTGATCACGTCACCGTAAAGTACCTTAAGTGTTCTGCTCGCATACGCATTCTGATGCCGTTAGCTCCCCGCGTCTTCTCGCAGTGGTCCACCGAAATCGGAAAAAAATGCGTGACGCAAGCCTCACCTGCATTTTCGCACAGCTCTAACATTGCCCCTCCTAAGCTAAGCCATTCTACTTTGGCGTACTAACAGACCGCTCGACTGCCTACAAGACCCACTGGTTGCAGCCGAAACGATTCGAACTCGACAGAGCTATTGCGCTCCGAACACGCCCGCGCGTGCAATTTAGCACAACAACGGCTTACGGTCTCCGGGATCCGGGATTACTCGCCCAGATTACCGTTTTTTCCACTCCAAATGAAACCTTTCAATTCTGCATGAAAAACTCTATCGAATGTATCAAGCATGGCCCGACTCGAAGACATCGTTTTTTCGATGACGTCATCATCCTTCCGCCGCGGCTTCGTCCTCGATGCGAAACAGCCAAAAAATTGATGTTTCCAAAATTGGTCGATATTGATAGCA
>CANAIB010000288.1:0-14628 GCA_947359475.1 Heligmosomoides polygyrus bakeri
ACCGCTCTCGTCGTTAATGCCAAAGAACTTCTCAATGTCTTCTGCTTGGCGACAGCGAGCTTTGGCGAGTCGGTAAATATAACGCTCACCATCGCGCGTTTCCAATTTTTTGCTGACATCAGCGTAGTATGCGGCTTTAGCAGCGGCCACTGCCTTCTTTGCCGCTTTCTTTGCTTCTCGATAGTTCCGCCAATTATGGACTGTTTTATCACCGATAAACACGTGATAGGGCCGTTTCTTTTCTCGGACTTTCTCTCTGACATCATCAGTCCACAGCCATGCCTGCTTGTCGACCCAGCGTCGTCCAGGCTTCGTTGTGCCGAGTTCAAGGCGTGCAGCCCGAGTTATCGCATCGGTAGCGTCCTTCCAGGTTTCGTCGACAGTTGTCACTGTCGGCAACCGAATGCGAGAAATAACTGCCGCTTCCTTCTCTTTCAGTCGCCACCATTTGATTCTAGCTGACCCACATCGCTCGACATGTTTACACCTCGAAGGTGTGATCTTCAGCGAGCAGATCAGTGGACGGTGTTGCGTGGCAACCGTCTCATACGGCACGGTCTTCGCGTCTGTGACAAGGCCTTGGTCGCGACGCCTAACAAGGACATAGTCAATCTGCGTTTTAGCATTCCCGCTATAAAACGAGATGAGGTGGGAGTCACGCTTTCGAAATTTGGTGTTCACGATGGTGAGGTCATGTGAGTCTGCATACTCAAGTATATGCTCACCATCGGCGTTGCGCGACCCATATCCAAAACCATCATGACAGTTGTAGCCGTCTTTCGTTGCTCCGACGTGACCATTAAGGTCACCTGCCACAACAACCATATCTTGTGACGGTACTTCCGCTGTCTTCTCATCAAGCAGAGACCAGAACTCGTCCTTGGTTTGCTCGGAACAGCCTGTCTGCGGAGCATACGCAGAAAAGAAATGGCATCGTCGCTCTTCTACGGCGACAACAATCTTTATCACGCGGTCATCGAAACGTTCTACGCTTGCAATCGCGTCACGGAAACGCTCGGAGACGATCACACCGACACCACTGGTGGTCCTGGGACTTCCACATAGAACGGCCTTGAAGCCACGTCCTATGTCCCTTGACTTGCTGCAGGACCACCTCGTCTCCTGCACCGCACAGAAATCTATCTTTCTTCGCTCCAGTGCTTCTACCAACTCGCACGAGCGGCCCGTCAACGTACCCACATTCAACGTTGCTACGCGGGTCTTGCCTACGTTACGGGACTTTCGGACTAGCTCAGTTGCCCCCCGATGCCATCCTCGCATCAGGGACCCTCGCACACTTTTCACACTCGCCGGGCTTTGCGAGTGCGCGTCGGCTCCCGCGGACGCCGTAGCATTATCTCGAGAAGTCTGAAACGCCATCAACCATATGATGTGACACAAAATGTTCGTAGGCCGGCCTGTCACTAGGGCCTGTCGCCTGCATTCGAATGTCCGTGTTTGGCTCGGCTTGCAAAAGCAAGCAGTTTCCAGTGGCACCATGTGGAGGAACGGACATCGCCACCACGTGGTGTAGTTTAATCGCGAGATTTCTGGGCACAGCTCACGCAGAACCTTCAACTCTGCTGATTCCGTGGCTGAAAGAGCTCTCTCATCTGCCATACTCTGCTTCTGAGTCCTGCCTAAAGGAAACCTACGCACTTTCTCGCCACTAGGCTCTGGACATTCACGAGCAATAGCTTGACCTCACATAACGTTACCAGCACCTCCACCGCTTCGTTATCCGGTCTCACCTTTCTTCTGGGCAAGTCCAAACCCTAGGAGTGAGATTGGTGAGGGGCAAAACAAAATACAGGTGAGCAAAGAACAAAACCACTATGCACCTGCTGCCCCTACAGTCCAAAACGAGCAGCTCCGGGAACTTCGTCGAGAAACTCGCCAAGGATTGCACGGCCACGGAGGCACAGGTAGTTAACACGTCAATTGACGTGTTCAACTCCAGCAATGTCCTCATCTGTCAAGGCACACTCTTGCAAATGTAGGGTCTGTAAAAGTTAACCCCATTACACTTCACTTCATAGGTAGGTACACTTGGACTGCACTAAGTTACCTCAAGACGCCGGTAACTCCAGAGATTTCTGAGTACCTGGATCCGACCCTGATCGTTCACCACTGTGACTTCGACCACTACTCTATCTGAGACATCTGTCATACCCATGGTCCTAAGGACAGTAATTACGGCATTATTTGTAAAAAAATTCTACATAATCAATTTAATGAATGAAATGGGTGTTACATACGATGACAAGGCAAAAATATTAATTAATGGTAATACAAATAATACTTATTATAGCCTGAACAACACTAATAAAATGGCAATTATTCAAAAACATCAACAATTCCAAAATCAAAATAAATTAAAAATGGATAATGATGGAGATTTGCCAATTATTTATTCTCTACCTAAACTACATAAGGACCCAATTAAATTCAGGTTTATTACTGGTGCATACAATAGCAGTGTTAAGTCGCTAGCACTAGAACTCTGTTGCATATTTTCTCACATTAAAAATCATTTTATTAATTATACAGCTATTATAGCTAATAATTCTAGAACAGTTAAAACATACTGGTCTATTAATAACTCGAACATAATACAAGAACTTTTATGTTTAGATTCAAAAAAATATTAAACTCTATTCCGCAGATTTTACTGATATGTTCACTAACTTACCTCACTCCATTGTTATGGAAAAAATAAGAAACCTAATTAATATATGTTTCAAAAACTCCGGAAAAAAATTCATTGCTAGCAACGGCTTTAAAGCTTTTTACGCGGACACTTTGGATAACGACAATAAATACAGATACTACAAGTCTACTGATCTTCTATTAGGGGGGGGGGGCAAAAGTAATGAGACACCCCATGCCGTGTCCAAATATCTCGTGGCTGGAGTCCGGTTTTGTGCTTATCGTATTTGTATGATTGTATGCTACTTAACGAAGCCCATCTGAGAAGTTACCACTTCCGCCCTTTCCAGAAGCATGCCAAAAACCCCAGCCTGTCTCATGCCGAAACCCCAGTCTGACGAGTCGACCTGTGTCGCGCAAATCTCCCCCAATTCCCAACCCCGAGCAGCCTGGGCTCAATATTCACGCAAGATGAGAAGTACGTCTTCTACCTTAACCCTGCCAAGCAGCGAGTCCGGGTGAGGCCTGGTGACCCGTTACCGACCTTCGTTCGGCGAGATGTTCACGGCGAGAAGCACCTTTGGAGCTTTTGGGTCTGCGCCCGTGGATCGCTTTACCGGAGGCTGTTTCCTAAGAGCACCGCGATGAACTCCAAGGCCATGATGAACGAAATAGAGGAGATGGGCCGGCGACTCGCTCTTACTCATTCGCAGCGCTTCAAGAAGTTTCTCCTCTTCGACAACGCTGCACCCCATCGGGAACAAGTAAGCACGGATAAGCTTGGCCAGCTGGGCTACGTTCACATGCCTCACCCACCGTATTCGCTGGACATCTCTCCATGCAACTACCACTACTACTTGAGCCTACAGGACTTCCTAGTCGGAAGGGACACAAGAACCCAAGCAGTCCTTGACAACCATATCGAGCAGTTGATCAACATCAGGCTCAAGCAGTTCTGTAAGGATGGGATCAGGAAGTTGACTGAGCGATGGTAGCAAGGTCATTGCCCTTAATGGCAAATACATTCCTCAGCATCGTTGAGTTGTAATTGAGTTATAAGCAGATAAAGATTTTTTTCATTTTGTCTCATTACTTTTGGCCCCCCCCCCCCTAATATATTTTGTCGCTATTTACTTAAGAATAGCTACTGTATATTTGCTGGTGTCATTTACAAACAGAACAAAGGAGTACCACAGGGCGGCAACTTTAGCCCTTTACTTGCTGATCTAACTATGTCTATGTTTGAATTTGAATACTCCAGAAATACGATTTTGAATGAACATCAATTATTCAGGCCATTTCGATACATGGATGACATTCTTATAGTTCATAACTTTACCGAGAACATCATTGATAACACATTAGGATTCGTGTATAAAAACACGTTAGCATTTAAGAAGACACATACCACTGAACACGCATGTAGTTATCTAGATTTAGGCTTAAGAATCGTAAATAACCAAATAGAAACTGACTTGTATAATAAAACAGATTCTTTTGCTTTCAAAGTTAATAGATTTCCACACTTTAACTCTGAAGTCTCTATCAAAGTAAAACGTAATATTATATACACCGAAACCCTAAGAGTAGCCAATGCTTGCTCAAAAGTTGAATATTTTTATGACAAAATAAAAGAGTTTCATAAAATTCTTGTAAATAACGGATTTAATAGAGAATTTATTGTCAACAATATTAACAAATGTATTCATAGAAATAGTCAGATATTATATAAATATAACATGTTAGATAACAGCAGCGATGCTATGAATTTTGTGAAAACATTGAACCGAATTTGACAATTACTAAAATTTATTATCGCAAAAAAGACTGAATGTGTTCATATATGTGTGCATATACCTCTACTATACTTTGGAATATATAAATGTAAACTTGAAAAAGTTAAGAATTTTTTTTAATAGTTAGAATGTGATTGCATACTTAGAGATATCGTAGAACAACAATGTTCATTAAATAGTTCAGCAAAATACACGATATAAAAGTATTAATAAAAGTATATTATTCATAAAGATATTTAAAAAATTATAAATAGTAATAATACTAGTAAATTTTAAAAAAATTAATAAAAAAATATATAAAAACAATTGATAACCAAATTTGATAAAATATTTTGTTTAAAAATAAATAAATAAAAGCCAGAGGCACGATAAACGCATGAAATAGTGCCGCCGTACTAAGAATGTTGGAAGAAATTAAATGACTTGCACTGTAGTATGATTACTATCACTGTAGAATGATTACTATACTATCCATTCTGATAGTGATTGACCAACCACAGTGGAGTTATTTTTGGAAAAACAAAAGCAAGAATCAGCTGATCGACAAACTAGATGTAAGTTCAATTTACTTCATAGCTCTATAAAACACTAGTTAAAGTATATCATTGTAAATCTTTTATTTTATTATACTATGTTATATAAAAACTTATTATACTATTATAATACGTATAATATAATGTAATATTAAAAGTTTTAAACAAGTTTGCTAAATAAACTATAATAATTTCATCTAAAAAAGATATAACGTCTCCCTCTTCACTGAAGAGCCAACGGGAAGGTGTTATAACTAAAAAGGTTCGTCTGGAGATAGGTGGCAAAACGAACCGCTTTGAGAGAATTAATAAAAAAATTTCTGTTCAATACTCTTCAATGCACTTTATTATCATTCATACCCTCCACTTAATTCGGATTGCCGAAAAAATGCAGATAGCATTTCATGAATAATGAAGACGAATCAAATCCAGTCTCTGACTGTGATGAGCCGCGCATCCTACACGCATCCTACATCTACATCCTAATATCCTACTCCGCCTCCACCTGCCTACATCCCGTCGAATAAATTCGATACGAAAAACAAAAAAACTAGATTCCAATCACCGATTCTAATCATCCTTATCAGAACGATTGATTCTATTGAAAAATCTCGATTTTCGACAATATTGCCTCAACACTTAGAGGAAAAAACTATAACTTCACACGAGCTCAGCCTTCACCACTATTTAAGTGGTGAAAAATCTAACCCTTTATTAAACATGAAGTTAACAAATTTAATAGCATTCGATAACATAAGCGTAAGGATCGGATCGAAGCAAAACGCGATTCCTTTGAAAACATTCACCGTGGTGCATACTATACCTTTGTCCTTGGGAAAAAATTTCGAATTTCGAATGATCGAATAATATTCGACTTTCAAAATTTCGAATTTCGAATGATCGAATAATATTCGATTTTCAAAATTTCGAATTTCGAATGATCGAATAATATTCGATTTTCAAAATTTCGAATTTCGAATGATTGAATAATATTCGATTTTCAAAAAGTCGAATCTCTAACTGGAAAGCCTCTGGCAGTCAAGCCCAGGAACGAGGCCGCTTACCTACTTACAGAATGTGGACAACGCCGAACCGTGATGAGAAGAGAGGATGCCACGAAGGACAGGCTAGCTGAAGGATGAACAGTTACCTACTGGCCGGGAAGATTAACTAAACTACTCCAAATGGATGTTTGGAACTGCAACTAAAACTGTCTAAACTACTATGAGGTGGAAGCTAACACGGGATGTAAGAATCTATGGATGATGATAACTATGGGATAAACCGATAGAAAATGCACTACGATTGGATAACGGATGAATAAGGAACTGTTATAAAAAGCACACATCGGCATAATCGCCGTGGCTCTCAGATGAGCCTACCCGTAACAATAAACTGTAGAAAAAACATCAACAAAATACTACAACAGTACCACTATAGAAAGCTACTACATAAAAGACTATGTAATGACTAAAGGGGAACAACAACGCCGATGCGCGATTCAGGGGCGACGAGGGGAGTCAGGGCTGCTGCGGGAGCGTTCCGTCACGAGGACGTACTTGCTCAACCGCGCCCCGACGAGCGGCCATCATCCACGACCATAACCATCATACCGTCCTCGCTCATCGAAGTACAACCCGACACCAGGTCGATCCCTCGCATCGCCATCGCCACTGGCTAGAATTAACCGCATCACGGGTGTTCCAAGAGGCAGAGGCTAGAAATGTCTACCATCTTAATAGAGGAGGAGCTATCTAGGTAATCATGCAACTAAAAGGAGGAAAGAGATTACGTATGCAACTAAGTTAGGAGGAAGAAAACTAAGGATGCACTAGATAGGAAAGAGAAAGGAGAGAAGAAACTAATACTAGATAAACCGTTGCGGGATGCTGTGGCCTTGTGCCATGCGCCGGTTTCCTACGCGGGTTCACCGCATACCGTAATGACAGAAAATCTAAAAATAAAATCGCAAACGTATTGGATGAGGGAAGGAAACTTCCTACTAAAGATTGGCTGGCGCCCGCTGATGATGTGCGCGGCTGGACGGCTCCTGGTCGATGTCACTGACCGGTTGACTCGACGAGCGCGTCGCGTATCCTGCAACACTGCAATGTTCTTACCTTTCAACATACCTGGGGGCCATTCCTGCTGCTCGTAGTCGTTCTCTGCCGTCCGTTTGCCTATCGACTCTAGATTCTACCGCCTCAACTTCCCTGTAATGCTGTAACTTCCCTGTAGGTTGTCGTATTGTCGAGATGAATCTATATGTCTCATTGGAGACCGTATTGAATAAGCATAACGTGTTGTCTGCTCCGACGGCTTTTGCCCCGGCTTACCACGAACCGCCTCCGCTACTACGCTCGTCCTCGTCCTCGGACGAGGCCTCCCGGCGAGCGAAGGAAGGAGATATATAATGGATTTTTGCAGAAATCACGGAAGGACGGCAGATATTGACGTGGTGCCTGAGGGCTGACTCGGCTTGCCTGAGTGGGAGAGGATTCTCCTTGGCGGAACCGTGGACGTGATTTGATACGTCAGCTCCTGGATCCAGCTCATCAGAACCATGTAAGGGTAGCGTAGTGGGCTGCCACGGCCGAGAAGAACTGCCAAGTTATGAAAAGAATGTGTGGTCTCCGTGGCAGCATTAAGCATGATTCGTAGTGTGCGAATGATTTGCGTGGCCGCCTCGTGATCCTGCATCCTCGTTTGGTTCGGTTCCCTAGGGGGACTTGCAGGCTCTCGACGAGGTCGCGCAATACGTTATTAGACCTTATGTAGTCGAACACTGTACGGAACTGCGAAGCTGTAAGCTCCTCGATCGTTCCCGTGTCCGTTAACTGCGTATTGACCGACGTATTGGTTGCAGCCTCGGACTGCATATGCTCTGCCCAGGAGCCTTGAATCTGTGGTGGTATGAAAATGGAAGCGCTCGACTGGGCTGTAGGAGCTGTGATCGGAATCGAGGAACTCGTAATGATTGAACAGGTTACGGCGACGCCTTGCGTCGTCGTGGTACCTACCGTAGTGACAGATACATCAGACATGTCAACCGAGGATATTCGTGCGGAAAGTCCGCCATTAACCATAGGATCAAACATACCTGTGGATCCTCGTCCTCGTCCGCTCCGGCTACTGTGGCTAGGTCGGTTGTCGCTTCGTCCGCGTCGGCTGCTTGCATGGAACTCCTGGCCACGAGAAGATCCTCCGTTTGAACATTCTGCCATGTTAGAGTGAACGCGCTGTGAAATAATTTCTGGAAGAGACGGGTTAACTGATAGAAATTAAGATAGTGCAATACGAAGGCGTTGATCTAAGAACTAGAAGGAGAGGAGGAAGTAGAATGGAGTGAAGTGTAGTTGGAATATTATGAAGATGACTAAGAGGAATAGGAAGGAACGAAAGGAATAGGAGCTTGGAATGGAATAGAGATAGGATTGTTAGAGTGAGAAAGATGAAGAGGGGAGAAAGAACAACAGAAAAGGGGAAAGGAATGGGAGGTTACTATTTGGCACTACGCGCGCTATGGGTGTCGAGGAGTACACTTCGTGGCAGGACCTGACGCCGTGACGTAAGCAAGACTTTATGAACCGTGTTGGCTGCGTGGCAACGGAGTGAACATAACAGGCGATGATGTTTGGGAGCGGCAATGCTTGAAGGAGATGAATTAGAAAGAAAGAGACCATGAATGAGAAACAGAGATAAAAGTATCTATGCGAGTGAATCGAAAAGGCTTTGCAAATAAGAGAGCAATGAGGACATGGCAAGGAGACTGTGTGTGGAAGAAACGGACGAAAGAAATAGTATGAGTGAGCTAACCAGGGAGAATGAAGGTGAAGGATGAGACTAGCGAAGAAGTGAGCAATGCGAGAAGGTGTAGCGCGAAAGAAGAGAGAGAAACTAGAAAAGGAAACTATGTAGAAGGGAGAGCAGTAAGGATGAGACATTACGAAAAGTGGAATGTGAGAGATAATGACAAAAAAGCGGATGGAGTGGAGTGGTGTAATTAAGGTGAGAGACATGGATAAGGCGAAAGAGGAGGAAAGAAGGGTGGAAGGAAGGGATAGGCGAGAAAAACACGATTGAGGGAAAGGAGACAAGACGACAAAGGGAAAGAGGAATGGTAAGATCAGAGGTATATAGACAAAGGGGTAAGGAGAGTGAGAATGACGAAAGGAGGGAAAAAAGAGGAAGAAGTGAATGGTGAAACGCCACTATTTCGTGATACGCCTGCCGGGGTGCACTTGCTAGGGTGTTTCGTTGCAGGACCCCTCGTGCTCGGCCTGACAACAGCCTTTACTGATGACTTTGCCTGCAGCGGAACTACGTATTGATCAAGAGGAACTTAAAGAAGGGAGATGCTTCACGCATGAAGAGTACGTGAACGTAGATTTAGCCACGTGGAACGTATTGAAGACTGAGGATGAATAGGTATTGAATGACGCACCTTAATGGTGCTGAGTGGAAAGCGTATGAATTGGAGAGGTGGCGGAGCGTCAATGAGGGTGAAGGTGTGCGCATGTGTCGCTGGATGGACGCGACTGACCGCGCGCGAGCCTTTGTGACCGGAAGTGTTGTATCGGTTGGCACGGTCTCTCAGTAACGCCTGTGAACCTTTTATGGCTGGCCGGAGTGGGGAGTGTCGAGGCGATAGATACATGAGAACAGGACAGAAGACTATTAGAGGCTAGACAAGAGAGTGAAGATAGAGAGGGGAGGAAGATTAGATGAACTACGAAAGGAGAGTTATATTAGCTAAAGGAGCATGAGAGAAACTAACCACTACGAGATTATGGAGAAGCTACAAATTGGATGAGAGAGGGGAAAGGAGACTATGAAACTACCCGGTTATGGAGAACTACAGAAGTGAAATAGGAGTGACTACGGTTAGGAACTAAAGAGAGGAAAGAGGAGAAGAGTTTATTAGAACTAGAGCAACTAAAGTGAACATGAAAAGAGCTTGCTAGAACTGTAATGAGAATGCAATGTACAACTACGGGAAGTGGAAAGAAGCTATTAAAACTATTAGCAAGGAGAGATTAAACAAATAGAGTGGAAAAACTACAGGAGAAAGGTGAAGAGGTGAAGAATGAATCGAGGCCTGAAAAGGAAATTTAACGATTCATCCCACTTCGCCTCTTGGAGGACGTTCTCGTTGTCTCTGGCACGACGTCGCTATCCAGGTCGACGACATGGGCTTCGGCTTCTCATTAGAGAGTCTAGGCGTGAGGCTATCTAGGAACTGTGCCACCGGTGTTACCCTTAACCAGTTCCAACCAGCTCACGGCCCGCGTACTGACCCGAACAATAGTGCCAAGGGGACGAACTTCTGTCCAAAGAGGCACTGCGTGTCACTGCTCGTTGTTTGGCTCGCGGCTCAACCTCTAGGATGTTTCTAGTGGCGCTTGTAGAGCCTGCGGAGCAAGGGTGGTGAATGCATAACGTATTGGACGGAGTATCTCACGCGAATCGTATTGACGGCAAGTTGTTTTGACACGACTGCAAAATGAACTGTGCCATTTCGGCCGTATTGGATATCGACAGCAACTGGGTAGCTTACAGCTACCAAAACGATCCAGGCCCTTCCACGGTGGTCCTCTTACGGACGGTGTTGACTGCGGAATGTCTTAATAATCACCCGAAGGACGTACATTTAAGGACTCACCGTTGGTTTGGTGGTTAGACCTTACTATCCTCGACCTGATTGGTGGTATCGTTGATCGAGTCCATTAGAGTCCGTCGAGGGCGTTGTCGGCTAGGATTCGCTGATCTCGCAAATCTGGATCTCTCTTGCCGACGTGCTGATGTGACGCACTGGAACGACAGTACGAGGGCAAAACGCTGAATATATAGTTCTACACGGTGTATTACTACGACCACGAGGGAAACTAAAGCTAATACGCGAAACTAATTAACCTGTGGGTTAAAATGACGTATTTACGACGGCTATAATTTTGCTAACGTACTAATGTATTGATGAAGAGAGGAACTAGAGTGGAAAATTTAAAGGTACAACCTACGATACCACTGTCGTCGATTTGCGCGTCGTTGCCCTGGTCTTGTCCATGGGTGTTTTCGTCTGGGGCTGTCTTGCCGTGGTCCGTGACTCCGTCGTTGTGTGGCTCCACTGCAGGTGGTTTGAGTGCTCTCCGGCTTCCGTAATGATGTTAGGAGACGTATCGTATTGATTGGGATCAGCTCGCTGATTCGACGGCTCTTTGTGCGCATGAAGACGAAAACTTTGTTTTCGATTGCACGTACCGTCGCACGAGCTAGTTGGGTGTTGCGTCTCGTTATCGTAGTGAATACGTATTGGGTGATGTACGTAGTGATTTCCGAACTTTAAGACGATCTAGTTGGAACTCTTCACGGTAGGACTGATGGTAATGTATCGGAGCATTTTGTCTTAAGCACGCCGGTATGAACCCTTGCGGCTGTTTGTCGGCTCCAGGATTCCGTGAAGGGGTTTCGCCGTGTATTCGGAAATGTATGGACTGCCGCACCTTACCAAGCGGTCCGGGGCACAGGTCAGCAGCAGCCACGCCGCTACTGACTCCGATAGCCGGAAGAAGCAGAAAACTTCGAGTGGGACTTTCTCCTCTTGGGGGTGTCCCCGCAGTCTTTGGCTGGCTTGTGCAAGTCCCTCGAGTCGGTTCCTTCCTCACAGGGTTGGATCGTTTCTCGACGGGCTTGGACACGTCAGGCCGTATTGATTGGGTCGTGCCTGGCACGGAACAGTCCTGCGTCCCTTTGCTGCCCTTTCCGAGCCTTTCCCGCTCCACGATTCAAATCGTGGTTCGTGAAGGCTCCTCAGATGAACTTCGATTTTCGCGCCGACTTCGATGTTAACACGGGAGTAGTCGTCGGACTCTACCGAACGTATTGATCCTTCAAGCCGGCAATCATACACAATACGCCGACGAGCGACCGAACGACTGGCACCAACGGAGAGATGAAGATGGAACGTAATGGATTTACCCAAGGCCACGGAGGAAGAGTGGGAAGGGAAATAGGGAAAACTACAGCTAAGAGGAAAGACAGTGGACTACTAAGATGACTATGTAGGGGAAGAGAGAGAAGCCTAAAATAAGAGGAACTAGGAAGCTACGAAAGAAGGAGGGGTGATTACCAGAAGAGGAGGTGGTGACGAAACAGGGATATGTGAGTGAGTGAGCGTAGTGAATAACCCCAAGAGACACGTACCTGGCGTGTGCGCATGAGAAACCGTGAAAGACGCCTATAGTTACAAAGGGAGGGGGACGCAAACTTGAACCCAAGAAAGGAGAGGGGGGATAAGGAAAAAAATGGGATGAGGGACGATTACAGAAACCCGAAAACTGAAAACCCAAGGCCTGGGCAGAAGATTGCCGCGGAGTGACCGACTGAGGCTGGGAGAGGCCTATACTGGGAAATACGAGTAAGCGTATTGAGATGTTACCAGTGCGAAATGGCTGTCGAGTAACGTATTGAACAGAAAGGTAAGTGCGAGCACTGTGCACAAGTAGAGGGACTGTACGCGTACCGCGCAGAATGGGTACCACCAGAGTGACAGCGGGGCCCAAGCAAGGACAGAACCAACCATAACACCGATCCACACTACCTCAGCGGTGATCAGTCCGCATGGTATAGGATGTGGGAGCTCCCCCTAGGTGCGGCCCGAGAATACCCGTTCCGGCACTTACAGAATTTAGCGGCCATGACCTCACTGTCCTTTTGCACCTCTCGATGCTGCTCTAGCCCCGTCTGCCGCCCCGAATGTTCCCCATCGCCGGTTTCCTAGGCGCCACGCTACCCAACGGGACCCGGGCGCTTCAGATGGCTGGTTGCCACAGTCCAACCGGACCTCTGCACCGGGGCCAGTGGGAGCGCGCAAACCTAGCGCGCTTTGGCCCCAACCCGCATGAAAACCCTGACCTTCACGTTACCTAAATCCCAGGGGAGTGCGGGGGAGGAAGCACCTCGCACAGGGGCGTGGTAGCGCCGTTTTTACGGTCAGGGTAACCACCACTGACCAACGGGATCGTTTACCAACGGCCGGATGCACCATGTTGCGATTGGTGGCCCCGCAGGCTGAGGTGTTTCCTCGATGCCTTTGCGGCTCCGTGTCGCTCCACGGGCACTGGAGAGTTCCCAGATCTTACCTAACCCCACGGGACTCCCCACGTATTGCCACAATCACAGTCCGGACTGGCCTCTTCCCTTGGCCTAGAGCCGCCCGTCTCCTGGGCTCCCTCTCCGCTCCAGGGGGACGACCCGATCCCAGGAGAGCACAAGGCGGGAAATGACAAACACACAATACATATAGGCACATGGCCACTGCCCTCGATAAGAAGGGACTTACCCGGTTCCTCCGTGCGCACACTGTATGAGCCATGAGATTTATTGGCACTTCGCGACCAGCGACCATCCAACAATCCAGCGGTGAGAGCAAAGAATAGCTAGGCGTCCTCCGTGGCCGTCGTAGTGAGATGTCCTGAGGCCGCGGGGATGAGCATGATGCTCACTAGACCGCGCGGTCCTCTCCTGGCGCCCTCGTCCGAGTGTCAGCAGCGAATGTCAGGGACGAGGCCCCGCGGTAGCCATCCGGAACAGGGAGCTGAGCGAGAGGTCGGCAGACCTCGTCGCGGGAGCACGGGACGTCGAATGCGGCCGCGCGCCCGTCGAGAGGAGGCGGCGCGCGCCGATCGATGGTGCTACGTCACCAACTTTCCCATGCTCCCAGGCCGATCGAAGGCGCCTCATCGGCAAGCTACCGTGGGAACAGCGCGCCCGGGCCGGCCCACGGACCGAGGAGCGATCGCGGGTTCGCGACAGATTTCATTTACGCACACCCCTGTCGCTCAGACATTTAAAATCGATCGATATTGCCTCCTTATTGGTTTTCTCCCCGACCTAACTCATCGGAGTTGGTGCTGAGCAGGGATGTGCGGAATTTCCGTTTCCGTGTTCCGAATTCCGGTTTCCGGCCATTTTGCGCTCTTCCATTCCGTGTTCCGCCTGTTTTTACGCCGGAAGGGGGAAATGGGCACTGTTTTCTATTGAACACAATCAGCGTACCAGTTAAAAAGATTTCTACTTCATACAATTGTGAGAGAAATACTGTTTGACAACTCTAGTATAATATTCTTGAAATGGGTTAGAGCGCAAAAAAACACTCAAAAATGACAACGGCTGAGTGCAGGGCAAAATTAGTGTGTCACAAAGGCTATCATAAGCTGTGTATGCACTGTATGCTATGCTTGTGCTCGAATAATCGAATTCGTATAATTATCCAAACCACGAAACTCAAATAATCAAATAATCGAAAAACGAATTCGAATAAATTATTCGAATAATTATTCGAATTCGATTATCCGAGCACAAGCATAGCATACAGTGCATACACAGCTTATGATAGCCTTTGTGACACACTAATTTTGCCCTGCACTCAGCCGTTGTCATTTTTGAGTGTTTTTTTGCGCTCTAACCCATTTCAAGAATATTATACTAGAGTTGTCAAACAGTATTTCTCTCCAATTGTATGAAGTAGAAATCTTTTTAACTGGTACGCTGATTGTGTTCAATAGAAAACAGTGCCCATTTCCCCCTTCCGGCGTAAAAAGAGGCGGAACACGGAATGGAAGAGCGCAAAATGGCCGGAAACCGGAATTCGG
>CANAIB010000289.1:0-14487 GCA_947359475.1 Heligmosomoides polygyrus bakeri
AGGTCCCAAGGTCAACCGGAAGGGGGAATGCCTGTATATAACGCGCGAACTCAAGCCCTACCTCAGTCTCGCATTCTGACCTGGGGTAGGTGCTGTCCCGTACCCCTGCTTACCCTGTGCGGCTTCCTTTGGTCCTTCAGTGGACTGTGGTGAGGTACGATACTCGGATTCTCTCCTTTGTTCAGGCTTCCAAAAATTTGACATTGAATTTTGTAAGGTTGAAGAGATGTTTGGTGGGGTAACTCCTAATTGACTTGATCCTTTCAGGCTCTGAAGAAGGCGATCCAGCCGAAACGTTAGCCACCAATAAAGCCGTTTACCAACCTCGTGAAGAGCTCAGCAACTCTACAGACAAATTCTCCTTGCAATAATAGTGATTTCCCAATTTTTCCTTGCAATAATAGTGATTTCTTAGTCACAAGAAACCCAAATTTACCAAATAAACCCAAATATGACTATAATGTCCGGGTGGCTGGGTGGCTCTAAAGGCTCCTGGTTCTGCTGCTTCATGGGGGCCTTTCTCAATGGCCTCCATTTTATGGTCTCAAAGTGACTTATAGCAAATTTGTTTTTATTTTGCGGATATACCTTTTTTCAATTGCGGCAAGAGCATCATGAAAGCAGGAACGAAAGTTTTGGGATGAAGTAGGAGGGTGCTTCAAAACCTCTGTTCACCAGTGGTCGGATGTTCTTTTAGTGTTTTAGGCCAAGGATGGTTCTGTTGTTTTGTGTTGCTCTGGTTTGTGTTTGAGCTTGGGTTAGGTTATTTCTTAGGTTAGGATGATTCATGCTAGATCAGCTAAGGCTTTACTCTGTTATCGTAATGCTTGTTTTTATTTTGTTTCTACTCTGTTATGCAAATTGATGTTTGATTTAGTTGCATTCCCGTATGAGCAGGTCTCTCGCGACGTAATAAATAAATAAATAAATAAATAAATAAATAAATAAATTTCAAGTAACAGGGTAAAATAATAGTTCCAGTACATGTACCTGTTCACTAAATTGGTAGTTTAGAGGTGACGCCATTATAAAGAGAGAATGAAGTTATAAAAACAGAAGGATAACCTCCCGCATATAAACCCTTGGCTGGTATAAGTTTTCAGCCCACTATGTTACGGAGAGATGATGCTCATCTCGATGCTCTGACACTTCTGCCTTACCTTCCTTCCTCATTTTTATATTCTTCTTTGATGTTACATTTGAAAGGACGTAGCGATGAGGTTGCACCACATGAAAGCGCGTCTTCTTTCGACCATCTGAAAATACAAGCACAATTTTGAAATCATCATCAAAACCTCGAGATATATCCGACGAAAATATACCACTAAAAAAACTCCGATTTGAGGGATTGAGGTCAGGCTCATCAGGATCGTCCAGAAGAATCATTTCCAATTCATGGTTCAAACGTAATTCATTGTTCCCGATACTAAAATAACCACTACACAAAAACTACTGAAACACAGAAATTTCACAGAATGAAAAAATCCAACGCAGAACTATGTTCCGATAACAGAAGTCGGAGCTGTTACACCGACAGCAAGTAAACTACTCGACAACAAAGAGGTTCTTCTCCACTGTGATTATTAAATACCTAACAGAACATTATTTCCACTTACTAGCGAATGGTATATATATATATATATAGGGTGGCTGAAAAGTTCGGGAAATTTTTTGCGGCGCTACTTTTGGCCTTGAAATTGAGGTTTTTTGTTATTTCTGTTGTTTCCGTTGTATTCCTCGCGCAATTTTGATCTAGAATCTGTTGCTCCAGTTTTCTCGTTTTCAGTTGTGCTTGCGTTATGTCTCGTGAAAGTGAGCGTATCACCGTCGTCGAGCTGCACAAGACGGGAATGAGGACCGCGGACATAGTTCGAACAACCGGCTTCAAACAAAGGACCGTCTACAAGATTGTAAGACGCTACAAGGAGACTGGCGGGACCTCGGACCGTCCCCGCAGCGGCCGTCCCACCACTGCGACAACACCGGAGAACATCAACAAGGTTCGTTGTCGCATTCGCCGTAATCCTGAGGTGTCGATGAACAAGATGGCTACGGATCTCGGGATCAGTAGGGAACGAGTCCAGCATATTGCCAGGAGGAAGCTGGGATTACGCAGCTACAAAGTAGCTCGTATTCACTTCCTCAACGACGCGATGAAAGCTGAGAGGTTGAGGAAATGCAGGCGAATGCGTCAGCTGGTCGGCGATGGTCGCTTGTCGAAGGTGCTGATCACCGACGAGAAGATCTTCACGGTCCAGCCGGTTCACAACCATCAGAATCGCCGGCAGCTGCTTAAGAAGGGTCAGCAGAAGACGTCGGCCGCAAGGACCATCAGCCGCCGCCATTTTCCAGCCTCGGTGATGGTGTGGGCTGGAATATGCGCTACCGGAAAGACGCCGCTGGTCTTCATGGAGCAGAACGTCAAAATTAACGCTGCCAGCTACCAGCAATATGTCCTCCGCGACGTACTGGAGCCGTGGGCGACGAGCCATTTTGGCGAAACCGGATTTTCTCTTCAGCAGGACTGGGCACCAGCGCATTCCGCCAAATCCACGATCGCCGTTTGCGAGGAGCTCTTCCCAGGGTTTTGGAGCAGGGACATCTGGCCATCCAACTCGCCTGATCTCAACCCGATGGATTATTCTGTGTGGTCGATCATGGAGCAGAAGATCTCCACTACAAGATACGCCACCGTTGAGCAGCTGAAATCGGCGTTGTTGAGATCCTGGGACGAGATTACAGCGGAGCAGTGTGCGACCATCATCAGCGACTTCCCAAAACGACTGCGAAAATGTATTGAAGCCAAAGGAGGAAATTTTGAGCACTTGTTGTGAATTTTCCTGTTGTATTATGTTGTTGTTGATCTAATGAAGTTTCTGTTATTTTTGTTTGTAAATCTTTGGCGTTTATGTAGTTTTTTTCGTACTGCTGAAATACTTTGAAAAATTGCCCGAACTTTTCAGCCACCCTGTATATATATATATATATATATATATATATATATAGGGTGACTGAAAAGTTCGGGCAATTTTTCAAAGTATTTCATGAAAAAACTACATAAACGCAACAGACAAAAATAACAGAAACTTCATTAGATCAATAACAACATAACAGAACAGGAAAATTCACAAGTGCTCGAAATTTCCTCCTTTGGCTTCAATACATTTTCACAGTCGCTTTGGGAAGTCGCTGACGATGGTCGCACACTGCTCCGCTGTAATCTCGACCCAGGATCTCAACAACGCCGCTTTCAGCTGCTCCACAGTGGCGTATCTTGTAGTAGAGATCTTCTGCTCCAAGACCGACCACACCGAATAATCCATCGGGTCGAGATCAGGCGAGTTGGATGGCCAGATCTCCTGGCTCCAAAAGCCTGGGAAGAGCACCTCGGCGATCATGGATTTGGCGGGATGCGCAGGAGCCCAGTCCTGCTGAAGAGAAAATCCAGTTTCGCCAAAATGGCACGTCGCCAACGGCTCCAGTACGTCGCGGAGGACATATTGCTAGTAGCTGGCAGCGTTGATTTTGATTTTCTGCTCCATGAAGACCAATGGCGTCTTTCCGCTAGCGCATATCCCAGCACATGGTCCTGCCGTAAGTCAAGGGACATAGGACGTGGCTTCAAGGCCGTTCTATGTGGAAGTCCCAGGACCGCCAGTGGAGTTGGAGTCATCGTCTCCGAACGAATTCGTGACGCGATTGCAAGTGTAGAACGTTTCGATGACCGCTTGATGAAGAATGTTGTCGCCGTTGAAGAGCGACGTTGTCACTTCTTCTCTGCGTATGCTCCGCAGATTGGTTGCTCCGATGAAGCCAAGGATGAGTTTAGAACCTGCTTGGTGAGAAGACAGCGGAGGTACCGTCGAAAGATGTCATCATAGTCGCTGGTGACCTTAACGGGCACCACGTCGGCGCGACGAAAGACGGGTACAGCTGTCACGGTGGATTCGCCTATGGGTCGCGTAACGCAGATGGTGAGCGTATCCTTAATTATGCAGAATCGCATAACCTCACCATAGCGAAAGCCGTCTTCCGAAAACGGGACTCCCATCTTATCTCATACTAAACTGGGAGTACAAAGACTCAGATAGACTTTGTCCCTGTGAGAGATCGTGACCGAAGCCTCGTCACAGACGCGAAGATCGTCCCGCATGAGACGCTCGCCCCACAGCACCGACCGATCGCCCATACGAGGCTGAAGCAGGTCGAGCTATGCGGTGCACCAAGAATCAAGTAGTGGCGAATGAGAGGGAAGGAAGCATCTGTGATTTCTCGCGTACGGTTACCGACAGTCACGACTGTTGACGAAACTTGGAAGAACGCGACCGACGCGATACGTTAAGCTCCACAGTCGGAACTCGGTATTACGAAGCCTGGGCGACGAAAGGTCGACAAGCAGGCATGACTGTGGACAGACGACGTGAAAGCCAAGGTTTGAGAGAAGGACACGCTCTATCACGTGTTCCTCGGCGAAAAGACAGCCGATAATTGGCGGAATTACCAAGCAGCAAGGAAAGCTGCAAAGAAGGCCGTGGCTGCTGCAAAAGCCACTCATTATGGAGATGTCAACGAGGAGCTCGAGTCGCGCGATGGTGAGCGGTATCTGTACCGACTTGCCAAGAATCGCCTTCGGCAGACCGAGGACACTGAGAAGCTTTTTGGCATCAATGATGAGGACGGCCATCTTCTCATGGACCGCAAGAAGGCATTGAAGCGATGGCGCGATTACTTTGGGGAAATCTCTACAATAGAATTTCCTCATCCAGCCATCCCCTCAACGGCTCCAACACACGGCCCCGTCCAGAAGAACACCGTGGAGGACACTGAAGCGGCTTTGAAGGAGATGAGGCTAGGTAAGGCAACTGGGCCCGACGACGTGGCAGCCGAACTGTGGAAGTCGAAGTTTTGGTACCCTGCTGAGGGTTTGACGAAATTCTTTAATCAGGTTGTGGCGGAGAAGAAAGTTCCTGAGTGTTGGCGCCAAAGTACGACGATTCCGATTTGGAAGAAGAAGGGCGGTCCTGCAGACTGCTCCAATTACCGCCCGATTCGTTTGCTTTCGCACAGCATGAAGATCTTTGAGCGAATTGTCGACGGACGAATTCGGGACATCGTCCAGCTTTCCAGCAATCAGTGCGGCTTCGTGGCTGGCTGTGGCACCATTGATGCCATACACGCCGCCCGCCTCCTGTTAGAGAAGCATAGCGAGAAACAGAAGCCAGTGCATATCGCCTTCCTTGACTTGGTGAAGGCCTTTGACCGCGTACCGCGTAAAGTGATATGGTACGCCTTGCGACATCATGGAGTTCCCGAAGAGCTCATAGAGTGGGTGCCAGTTCTCTACTCTTGCCCAAAGAGTCGAGTTCAAGCTGCAGCTGGAACCTCGATGGAGTTTCCCATCTCTCTCGGGGTACACCAGGGTTCTGCACTTTCTCCACTCCTCTTGGTTGTCGTCATGGATGCCATTACACGAGATCTTCAGAAGCCAGTCCTCTGGACACTGCTTTATGCTGATGACGTAATGCTCGCTTGCGAACACAAAGGTGAACTTGTGCGAGAGGCTCAAGCTTGGTGTGATCGCTTGGAGTGGTTTGGACTCAAATTGAACGTGAAGAAGACCGAATATCTAACGACGGACGTTACTGAGTCCAGCTCCATCAAGGTTAATGGCATCGAGCTCCCACGCACTTCCGTCTTTAAGTACTTGGGATCAGCAGTCGCGTCTGACGGCAAACTGATGGTTGAAATGAATTCACGCGTCAGTGCAGCTTGGTCCAAGTGGCGCTCGTTGACTGGCGTGCTCTGCGATAGGAAGATACCGGAGCGCTTGAAGTCGAAGATAGACAGAGCAGTCGTCCGACCAGTAGCGATGTACGAGCTGAGTGTTGGCCTGTGACGAAGGAAACGGAAAGTCGCCTCAGCGTGATGGAAACGAAGATACTGCGCTGGACGGCTAGAGTTACGCGCCTGGATCGCATTATATATATATATATATATATATATATATATATATATATATATATATATATAGTTGTAACGAAATAAATGGCACTGAACCACTGTAAATTTAAACAGTTAATATCTCGGCTTGTAGGCAAGTTTATTAATTGAAATAAAAACCTTCTGATTCTACACATCTTTGCCAACGTGACACAAGCTTTTTTATCCCAGTAGCATAAAAATCAGAAGTTCTGGAATTGACGAAATCTTCGAAGGCACTTTCGGCATCCTGTTGGTATTTGAATATTTTCCCTACCAAGAAGTCGCCAAGATGCTTGAAGAAATGGTAGTCTGTTGGGGAGAGGTCGGGAGGAAACGGAGTATGTGGTAGAACTTCAATGCTCAGCTCATTCAATTTCTGCAACGTCATTCGTGCTACATGGGGGCGAGCGTTGTCGTGCAGAAGGAGAACTCGCCTTCGGTTTACCAAGGCCGGCCGGATATCCTTCAACTTTTTCATCATTTCTTCAATTTCAATGCAGTACTTCTCTGCCGTGATGGATTCACCGGGAGGGAGGAAGCTGTGGTGAATAATTCCCAGCGAACACCACCATACTGTCACCATTACTTTCTTTTGGTGCAATTCCGGCTTCGCAAAAACCTTGGGGCTCTCATCGCTGTCCACCCACTGTGCCGATCGTCGCCTGTTGTCGTACATTTTCCATTTCTCGTCACAGGTTACGATGCGATCAAGGAATGGGTCCGTTTCGTTCCGTAGAAGCAGTGCGGACGAGATCTCATATCGTCGGTTTCTTTACTCCTCAGACAGCTCGTGAGGCACCCATCTTTCCAGCTTTTTGGTCTTTCCAATTTCCTTCAGATGCCGGGCAGCTGTGTTGTGACTGACGCCAAGAACCTTCGCTATCTCCCTGGTACCTTTGTGTGGATCCTCCTCTATCACATCTCTCACCTTGTCCTCATCAACATCACTATGCCTCCCACGACCTTCATGTTCTTCCAAGCTCTCATCTCCATTCCGGAACTTCCGATACCAACGATGCGCCGTCCGAATTGTGGAACATCCTTGACCGAATGCGGCGTTGATCTTCTCGTCCGCCTTCTTAACTGTAGTGCACAGCTTGAATTCATACAAGTAAATGCCTCGGATTACCCTTTTGTCTATCTGCAAAAAAACTCAATAAAGCTCTAAAGTTTTCCCACTTTTACATAGAAAATTTGGTACTCACCGGTAGAGCAAAGTTTGCGCTTCTAAATGATATGCCACATGTTGTTCTTGATCAAACGCGTAAAGATGCGCCAAAAAATGGCGCGAGCCAGTGCCATTTAATTCGTTACAACCTAGTATATAAATATATATATATAAAATTTTCTGGTCGAATTGGACACTTTTCAAATCAAATTGCACACGATTCAAACCAAAAAATCAAATTGGACACGTTTCAAACCAAATTGCAACACTTTTCAAACCAAATTGGACACTATTCACGTCAAATTGGACACTCTTCTATGCTAGCCTAAGACTTTTTAAATCAAAGAGAACTCTTCCGAATCGCAACAACCTTTATACAGGTCGAACTACAGACTCAATAAAATGGTTAGAAAAAATTTTTGTTCAAGGAAAACATAGAATAACATTTTAAATTTTTTTTTACCTTAGCTGCCCGAATGAGTGTAATAATTATATAAAATTTTTACTTTTGGAGAAAATATAACAACTTGTATCTTGTTTTAAAGCGCAGCAGAGCAGCAACCATAAAGTGAACTAAAAGACCGGATTGTGCGATGCACTCGAAAATCTCGTCACGATTTTTAATTGATTGATATTATGTATATTATATTTATATGTTGATTTATACATACCTGTAGACAATGCAACACTTACAATTGTGAAGAACTCGCATATCCCCACCTTGCTGTTTCATGTAAGCAGCATTTATACTATAAATCAATCGTCTTGGAAGAGTGCATGGCGTAATCTCATCTCTTGACACTAAACAATTTTCGGCTTTCTGTTATCAAGCATTATAATTCCACGAGGAACCAGAATTTAATAAAATTTCAAATAAATTGTTCACTTATTGGGTAAATGAATTAAAGGTTTAAAGAAAACATACTGAAATTTTCCTCGAGCAAAAAACTGCAGACCATGCAACAAGTACAATTGTTAAGGCGCGCATACCTCGTAGTTCCATGTAAACAACGTATACACTATCAATCAAATAAAAATCGCGACGAGTTTTTCGAGTGTATGGCGCAATCCGGTCTTTTAGTGCTCTTTATGGTTGCTGCTTTACTGCGCTTTAAAACACAACACAATTCGTTATTTTTTCTTCAAAAGTAAAAATTTTATAAAATTATTACGCTCATTCGGGCAGCTAAAGTTTAAAAAAAATCAAAAAAGGTTATTCTAAATTTTCTTTGAACAAAAATTTTTTCTAACTATTTTATTGAGTCTGTAGTTCAACCTGTATAAAGGTTGTTGCAATTCGGAAAGTTCTCTTTGACTTAAAAAGTCTTAGGCGAGCTTAGAAGAGTGTCCAGTTTGACGTGAAAAGTGTCCAATTTGATTTGAAAAGTGTCCAATTCGACCTGAAAATGGTATATATATATATATATATATATATATATATATATATATATATATATATATATAGTTGAATGTTTTTTTCATTCTGACCTATAATCTCATTTTTAACACATTTTTGAGCGCACGGCTTATGGCGACTTGCATTTACGTCTATTTGAAGACAAAAACGTGTTTCAGGTAAAATGTTTTATTCATGACGTGAAGCAAGTCAGAAATTCAAATCAAAACAAAATAAAAAGTAAAAATAAAATCAAAAATCAACAAAACTTAATAAACATAATAAATAAAAAGTAAAAGTACTAGTTAAAAGTTCCGACTCCACCGACACGACTTCGGCCGAACGGTTGTAGCAACGGTATTGGTGGTCTCCGACCGAATCGTGAAAAACGGATGTCAGATTCGTGATCAGCACCCCCAATATCCCCCTAGACGAAGTTTCAGCGAGAAATTTTTTTTCGACCGAAGTCGTGTCGGTGGAGTCGGAACTTTTAACTAGTACTTTTACTTTTTGTTTATTATGTTTATTAAGTTTTGTTGATTTTTGATTTTATTTTTACTTTTTATTTTGTTTTGATTTGAATTTCTGACCTGCTTCACGTCATGAGTCAAACATTTTACCTGAAACACGTTTCCGTCTTCAAATAGACGTAAATACAAGTCGCCACTAGCCGTTCGCTCAAAAATGTGCTAAAAATGAGATTATAGGTCCTCGTCGGAGATAGATCATAAAATGCAGAAAACCCGACAGCGGCGGGAACCGAACCAATGAACCCAATACTTTGGAGCGAGCACTCTAACACTGCGCCACGGCTGCTGCTGACGGCGCTGATAGCCGAGCCGCTGATTACCGCGCAATACCGCGCCCAACGCTGATTGAGCGCGCCTATCACATAGAAGACATCGCGGCTTCCGCCGGCCATAACTCGCTTAGGAGATCCATTTAGCAAATTTGGTCTACATATCTGTGATCACCGTCTCAAGCTCTTTCACGTGATATAGGTCTCAATCCGAAGTTCCATGGGAAGCTGACGACATTCCCTGGTTAGATACACTATAGTGACCTGACAGAAGGACTTCTGCGCACTCGCCCATATTATTGCAATGTTCATTTCAATGATAGTCTAAACGCTATTTATCTGAGGTTACCCACCAGGAAAGGGTCTCAGACGTATGTCTGAACGATCAGAATGGACAGCTCTACGAAAATCTCCACCCTTCATATAGAAGAAAAACATGTTTCGTTCTTGCTGAGTCCCTGGACCTAAGGAGCAAGACCGCCCCCCCCCCCCAAGTTTCGCACTTGGGCGCGTACTCACGTGCTATGTGCCACGTGGATCGATTTCACAAGGGAGGTCAATGAGCGTCCCGTCAATGAGCGATTTTGAAAGTGACCTATTGAGGGTTGTAGGAGACTGCAAGAGAAGCACCGTAGTGGTTTTCAAATTTCTTGCGGACATCTGGGTAGGTCAAAAAATGCAAAAAGCTGCTGCACTTCATTGTGGGCCGATAAAGCAAAACTCACGTCTGGAAATGCCATGTCGTGGTTACAGCCTAACCTACAAAATGTTTGGGGCTGGAACGGTAGCGGAATTACAGCGATCTCCCAATCTGCTTGTTAGTGGTACAGTAACCGAAGTGAATCATTGAGGTGCGCCGCTCACCACCAAGGAGGCAGCGACTGGATGGCCGAGTGGATAAGGTGGCGGGCTTTCAGGGAAAGGGTCAGGGGTTCGGATCCGAGGATCGGGGTGCTGTATTGCTAGGCCTGCTCGATCCATTTTTGTCGATGTAAAGTGTAGCCGCGGTAGTGTACCATACTGACATTATAACCTCATTTCAACCTGGGTGATACGATATAAACACAAAAATGGAAGCGCAAAGCAACAGCTTTCATAATACATTCGATTGACCATTGAGAAAAACAGGTGATTTTCGTTAGCGTACAAAATAGAAAATATTCTGTGTGTTGACCGTCTTCGTTAGGCATTGACGGTGGGTCTGTTAGGATTACTGTACTTCACGACTCCAAGGACTCCAAGGACTTCGAGGAAAAATTGGAAAAATTTGATAAAAAAAGATTTTTTATTTATTTCCTTTTTATTTTAATTTAGTTTTTATTTATTAAACTTTATTATTTATTTATTATTTATAATTATATTTTTAATTAATTAGTTGGTTAATGTATTCATGTTTGATTTTTTTCGACCCCCATTCGAACTCTGGAGAGAAAGCATAACAGTATCGATCTGTCTTTTTCATCCTCAACCAACCATATTGCTAGTGATCTCACGACCGTCACATACAGCAACCTCCTCACTGTTCAAGAAGAGGTAATACTACCCACATCACGACCAGTCTACATGGTGCACTTCGTTCAAGTCAAGCTAACATCACGAACGAGAGAACGTCAGTGCAATAAACATCAAACAAAAAACTACCTGGAGTATTTCATCCTCATCAGCACAATCAATATCACCCCATAAATAGCATTTTGAAATACCCCTGAAAGGCATCAGCTAGGGTGGTCTCTCTACGAATAGGGACAGAGTAGTCGGGAGGAAGACTGTTAGTAAGACCACCAATAACTCGTCACGGCGCACACATTGCATTATACAATTGATATCAAGTCAGGGGGAAGTGTCGTATAGTGTCGAAGGACGATCACAACAATCGATCAAATATAAATATGTACATTAATTAATTATTTGAAATATAAATATAAATAAAATTCAATAATACGTAATTAGTACATAATAAATGAAATAACAAAATAAATAAATAATGAAAATAAAGATAAATCTTTTTATCCATTTTTTCAATCTCTCTTCCACTTTTGGAGTCATGAAGTAGTGCTAACAGACCCACCGTCAATGCCTAACGAGGACGGTCAAGATAGATAATGAATATTATCTATTTTCTAGTTGGGAAGGCCCTTGAATGCTACCGAGGATCCTGCGAAGAAAAGTCGCCTGTTCTCTTTTTCGTGATGTAAGCTTGACTTGAACGGCGCGCAGGATGTAGGCTGGTCGCCGGAGGATGACGACGATGTGGGTAGTATATCACGTCTTCTTGTACAGTGAGGAGGCTGCTGTATGTGACGGTCTTGAGATCATTAGCAATATGGTTGGTTGAGCATGAAAAAGACAGATCGATACTGTTATGCTTCCTCTCCAGAGTTTGGGGGTCAAAAAAATCAAACATGAATACATCCTGGCAGACCCACCGTCAATGCTTAACGAAGACGGTCAACGCACAGAATACTTCCTATTTTGTACGCAAACGAAAATCACCTTTTCTTCTCAATGGCCAATCGAATGTATTATGAACGCTGTTGCTTTGCGCTTTTATTTTTGCGTTTATATCGTATCAACCAGGTTGAAATGAGGTTATAATGTCAGTATGGTACACTACCGCGGCCAAGTTACACTTTACATCAACAAAATTGGATCGAGCAGGCCTAGCAATACAGCACCCCCGATCCTCGGATCCGAACCCCTGACCTTTTCCCTGAAAGTCCGCCACCTTATCCACTCGGCCATCCTGTCGCTGCCTCCTTGGTGGTGAGCGGCGCACCTCAATGATCCACTTCGGTTACTGTACCGCTAACAAGCAGACTGGGAGATCGCTATAATTCCGCTGCCGTTCCAGCCCCAAACCTTTTGCAGGTTAGATTGTAAACACGACATGGCACTTCCAGACGTCAGTTTTGCTTTATCGACCCACACTGAAGTGCAGCAGTTTTTTGCAATTTTTGACCTACCCAGATGTCCGCAAGAAATTTGAAAACCACTACGGTGCTTCTCTTACAGTCCCCTACAACACTCAATAGGTCACTTTCAAAATCGCTCATTGACGGGACGCTCGTTGACCTCCCTTGTAGGAGAGGCCGCGAAATGCTCCGCTGCAAGCGGTGGCGCAGGGATGAGTGGAGCTGCTCCACAGGTGGAAGGCCAGGTGTTCGATCAATATCCGCTGCTGAATTTGCATTTTTAGTGTTCATTTCTTGCTTGATATTTATCGTCTTCCCAACCTCTTGTGGGTCTATATTTCACTGCAAATGCTATGACGTGCTTGTCGACGTGACTAGTACTGGGGCGCTTCGCGCGCTTTACTGGTTTTTGCTCCAGCCGGAGTAATCTTGGATGTCCTCTACAACTACAGTGTATATTTGTTCGTGTTTGATTTTTTCATTTCAAAGCTTTTGAACAATATTGTGGGACTCCACGAAGCAAGATGAGGCTGGACCCTCCCACTCTGTAGGCTTGCGCCTATATTCTTCAAAACTTAACTGAAAAACAAAAATGTCTGACACAGTCTGACACACACGAAGACTTAAAACCAAAAAAAAACTGTTTGTGAAGGCCCGAGCATCGAACGACGAAAATTCCACAGATAAGAAACTTGAAGGGAATTTTAAATTTTTTAGCAAGTCTGTAGAATTCTGCGAAGGAAAATGAGGGTGGACCCCCAGCCTCTCCGGACCCGCAATTGATGACAGCTTTCATACTTTTCTAGTAACCGTCTCTGATTGATTTTCTTCGATCCATTGGATCTGAGAGAAAACCGATATCACCGCCGAAAAGATCGGTAATATCCATCAATATTGGCTGCTTGATAGAAACATTTCCACTTGCTGTGAATCCTTCCCTCGGCCGTCACAATAAGGCAACTACCATCCCGACCGGCTTAAGTCCGAGCATTTTCCGTATTTCTTAGGGCGCGTGTAGCGCAGTCGGAGGAGGCGCGACTGTCGCGTACACCCGATACTAGGTTCCTGGTTCGGATTTCCCGCCCAGGCCAACCAAGCCTTCCATCCCTCCGGGGGTCGGTGAATTGGTACCAGACTTGTCTGGGGAGGATAAAGCGCTGACTTGTTCATCGGCTGGCCACCGCAAGTCATTGTATGGCCAAATACGCATTCATGTCGCCTCCACGACATCCCGTAGAAGTAGAATGCGCAGGCGCATCCCAGAACGGATTGAGTAACGCCGTCCTTTATCCTTATCCTTATCCTTTATTTTCCGTATTTCTTAGCTAATTTCCTGGATTCACCGCAAATTTCCCCTATTTTGTGACTAATTTCTGTAACGTCGCCGATCGATAGCTCTTAGTGCGTTAAAGGATAGCTCCCAAATGTGTGCTGAGTAAGAGGTTTCTATTAGTTGCCCTCCCTATTACGCATCGGATCCGATTATTAAAATTCTTCGGATAATTGGATGATTTGGATAAGGGCGATTTTCGGGACCCCGGATTGTTGGATGATTCGGGTCGGATATATCCTATTGGATACCCGAAAATGGTTCATTCGGACCCTACGTATATTCCCTTTATATGATACTTCGTATTTTGCTGCAGGCTTTTGGCAGGGCCCTTGCCTAGATGGAGTATGAACCTTCCAAATTATCAACATAAATAAAGCAGCAGCAATTACGAGCATCGCACGATGGTACCAGTCCACAGAAATAGTGCCCATTCGTCGTCACCTGCCATGTGCCGTAGGTGATTAATGTAGAGACTTCGACTGTAGCTTCCTCTTACTTTTCTTGATGCTACGGCGGAATAAAAGTCACTGGTGAGAGTCGCTCGTAGAAGTCGGTGGGCAGGGAAGGAAACTTTGTCAACGGTATCTTTACCCACATGATTCAGCGCCTCATCGTGGCGTGGGGGTGGCAATGGGTGTAAACGATGCACAGCGAAGGTTTTTTCTCATGCGGAACTCGCCAACACACTTACTATCCGAAAGCGGTGCCTACTATATGTCACGGTAGTATCATCGTTCTGCAGTGTATCGAATGACCGCCTCCTTCGAGCGAAGGTGCGATTCAGCCACACTGGAGAAGTAAATAATTCCAGTGGCAAGACGGGGCAGAGACGCAGTTTACGATGAGATCCTTTCGGACTCTATATTCAGATACGACTGGACGATCAAGGAGGATCCT
>CANAIB010000290.1:0-14077 GCA_947359475.1 Heligmosomoides polygyrus bakeri
TTCAGCGGATGGATTAACTAACGCCGGCCTCCGGGTTTAATCGCCTTTACCTGGTGAAACGAAAACAAAGCGTTGTTTGAAGCAATAAAGAACAAATGTAGCAGCACTCATTCACTGGAAGCGTAAACTATGGTACAATCACGATGGGTTTCGATACCGCGTCATAGGCAGTGCAATGGATTGATCGATGCAGCATAAAAATACTCGACACAATAAAACATGAGCACACTGAACCTCAAGCGGCCTAGTACAAGTGAAGAACGAGAGTGAGGAATGGTGATTGCGGAATGGAGGAGAATAAGTAACACGTTGCGAGTCAGAGATCAGCGTAATCTCAGCTATCCCAACAATAAATTCTGAAGCTAACCAGCCGTCATCCATTAGCTGACCACTACAAAGATGCATTTAATGGAGTAAGCTTCGGTGCCCGTGCATAACTCCATAGCATCCCAGAGGAAAAATGGGAACTCCAGTGACGCAACGCTAGTAAAATTGAAGGTTCTGCCTGGTGCAAATTGCACTGGGAGCTTCCTCACACTATTGTTTCCTCAGCACTCCCATTGCATGTTATTTAGTCGAAAACCAAACAAAAAACCTAAAACGGAAAGTATCTTGAGAACGCCATCAAGGGGTAATAGAATGTCGAAAGCTACAAGCATTAATAGTGGGAGAAAGACCAAGAGAATGTTATGTGCAATTAATGAACCTGTGTTTTGCTTAGATCTGTGGTGACAGTACATAATTGTGATTAGCTCTCTAGAAAATGGTATACCTTCATCAAGAAGGAGATCCGGTTCTGTTATCCACACCGCACTGTTTTACACAGGCTCGAATCCACGATGCTTTTGGGGGACTGGGACTGCAGGTGATGTTCGATATCTTCTTGCTGATACATTAATCAGGGTGCGTCTGAAGAAAGCCTCAAGAATTTGTTGACCGCAATGTTCTCTGAACCACTAAAGTAGTTAACAACGACCCGAAGTGTTAAATGGATGGACGTTGAGGAGCGGAGCTGGCGAAGAGTTGGACATGTGCAAGAAGACTGGAAAAGCGTTGTATTGTACCGTTGAAGAAGATTTTAGTCAAGTCACTTTCTTTAGGCCTCAGGTGGTTGCTATCATGGCCATCTCTTGTTGCTATCAAAACTCGCCCGCATGTTCCCAAGGAATAATAGAGGCTAAAGCAAGGCATGTGTTTTGTAAGCAAACCCTCGGTTTGCGATGGCAGTTGCATTTGCCCCTCAGTGACCTCATACTTGTCATAAAGCTTGCGATATCCTCCTGAGCCCTCTGGTCCCTTGAATTTGCACAAGAGTCTAGTGGCTGCGTTAGGAAATCTTCGAGACACAAACATTTTCGCCCCTACATTTGACGGGTAGGAAGGTACAACGCCGCTCACCCATGGCTTGATTTCTTCCTGCATTTACCACATACTCAATTTGCTGCTTTACCTGTTTTGCTTGTGCGCACTTCGTGTTACAATAAATAAATAAAAATTAATTGACGAATGGTACTGCCGCTATCGTCGCGTTGTGGTAAATCTGGTTAAGCATGTCCCAGAAAAATAATGATTGGCACGCTGCTCGCCGGAGAAACGGCCTCGTCGGTATGTTCGGTTGCTGCCCAGGCCAGCCAAGTCTTTCCTCTCCTTAGTGACGATAAATACCAGAGGCATCGGGAAAGCACTAGACACCACAGCAGGTGCTATAAGCTATGAGGGACACTCGAGCTGTTTGTTTCAGCCTCCACATGAACAAACCCACAGTTCAATTATTACAACAGAAGCCTGCGTAGTGGAAACCTGTTAGTAATTCGCACTTTCTCTCTTCGTTCTGTTGGTAGATTCTCGAGGAGCTAGATTGCTAATACTGTGCCCATTGCTTCGCGTGCAGCATAGCTATACACCCAGTTCATTTTTCTGATAGATGCATTCTCACCCACCAACACAGATAGACCAGAGGTAGGCTGTCGGCCCGTATTCACCCACGGTCACTGGCCATCTATGTATGGAGGATGCCATATCACAATTTCCTGTCTGAACCTTCCTTCCCAACATGAGGCGGAGCTGAGCATCTTACAGTTTATTTCTATTTCTATTTCGAGTTTCTTCCTCGAGAACCTCATCAGGAGTTTTGCAGTTTTTTCGAATCGCTAATTCCGAGGCTTTTAAGAAATCACAGCATGGCCCACAAAATTTTTTTGTGTAAAAAAGCGCCGGATAGAGTTATTAGTTTCAAACTCTACGAGTGGCACCATCGCGAATAGTTAAGACTGCCTAATTAATACCGGAATGAAGGCTGGGAGTGGCGAAGCAAGGAATTTTATGTAGCGGACTGTAAAATGGGCGGGGTGCGCGTGTACCTTCGATTCACGCGAGACACAGTAAGAGCAACTTAATTTTTCGCAATTTTTCAAAACACGTCCGTGCGCTACTAGTTTCCCTTAGGCCTCTGTTATACTCCCGCGGGAGCATCCCCGGAACGTCCGCGGACCAATGGTGCACGGCGGAGGCGGGCGTGGCGAGGCGCGGCGATTGGCCAGGTGAGGAGTCTCGGCGCGATTCCCGCCCTTCCGCGGATGCTCCCGCGGGAGTATAACTCAGGCCTTACGTAGACCATCGTTGTGATAGTAGCTCTATGCCTGTGTTCGTTCAGATGCTGAAGCTACCTGTTTCAGGAGCGTCTATACTTATTTATGATTCGTAATGATGCACTTGTTCAACGGCTGGTCATCCTGAGACTCATTACCCATAGGCTTAGTAAGGATTAGAAGCGACTCCAAGGTTACCAAAAATGGAAAGATGCGTGCTACATTATCGAAAATGGGTTTCATGGAGCTGACCTCTTCCAACTCATAATCTCATCTAGAAACCAGACGTTTCAACTTATTCATTAGAGGATGTACCAACAAAGCGTGTGAGCAGCATAAACTAGTAAGGATGTCCATGCCGGACTTCGCAAAGCGCTTAAAATCCCCAGATGTGGAAAAAGTACACAACTCTAATTGGATGCAAAAACGTAAGATTCCAACTGCAAGAATGTGGGCGTGCTAAACATAGCACTTGCGCCGATTAGGTCCTCTGGATGAATGGCGCGGAACAACATCGAACTCCAGCAAATACAATATCGAAGTGTAGCCGTCACTACTGACTGTGGTGGGAGGCTCCTGCTCGAACGAAACCCATAATTGTTGCGGCGAAAGGGAATGTCTGAGAGTCAAACGCGGATGACGTGAAGGGCAAGCGATCTTCGACCAGGATAGGCGGAGGCGAACTGCTGGGAATCGAATTTGCGTCTTTCCGAAACTACGCCAAAACGGAGAGGGCCGGACCGACGCTGCGAGTCGAGATCGAATCTGCCCAGGGCTGCAGCACACCAACAACGCTGCCTCGCACGGAAGAGCGTTATCATAAGCAGTATACCAGTAACGAAGAAAAGCCATGAACTTCCTTCAAGATTTTCAACGAGACCTAAATGATGTTGTAGAGCATGAGACGAGGAGCACAAGTGTTTTTGTTTCTGCTACGAGCCACTGTGTGGTCCGAAAATGGCAAAAATGGTACCACTTCTGGGCGGGCCGATAAGGTAAAAGTGGGGAGCAAGGCGAACGTACAAAAGCGCGCCGCAGCCGCAGCGCCTGCTGCGGCAAGCGCGACATCTATGTACATAGTGTGTGCTGCTACAGTTACGAAGTCTAACGCTCTTTTAACTGCACAAACTGCTATAGATACCTCTGCTAAGCTATTTGAGGGTCCTCCGCTGCACTTAATTAGAGGAGAGGGTTACATTGGGTGGGAACTCGATGACCTAATCCAAGCAACAGACAATTGCTGCTATTGTGAAACGATTTTGGGTCCTTTCATGACACGAAGCTTCATTTCTAAAAGACACATATCTAGATGCAATACAGCATAACTCGGGAGTTTGTTAGAGCTCCGTTTCCCCCATAACAGTCCATCCAGGAGCGATGCGTCAGTGGCGATTCATCGCGCGTGCGGCAGAGGCCGCCGCGCGCGCGGCGAAAACTTGTATGTTCGTACTACCAGCCGGTAAAAGTGACACCTGCAATGACCCTGTTATACTTAGAACTTAATCTACAACAACTTTGGTGCTCAAATTAAAGTTAGGTTATAGTGATACGATGATTTTCGACGTTTTCTAAACGAAGCTGCAGGGTACGTTCAAATGATTCATTCGCAATGATGATGGCAGCGACTGGATGGAGCGATACGGACTTGGGCGCCTTTTATACTCGTGTCGCAGCGCGACGCGGCGTGATGGTTGACAGAGCTATCGGTTTTTCGCATCGCCTTCATACTCCGCCGTCTCAAAACACCACATATGACGGAATCTCGGATTACGGCAATCGGCGAATCGCGCAGCTGGAGCGAAGGACGCGGCGCGGCGCGATCAGACTCGGTGTGGAGTGGGAGATTCACCACCGAGATGAATCATTTTGCTATGTCCTCTTTGTTCCCTATTGATTCCCTAACTAACAAAACAAAAAGGGTTAATAAAATTATGGCACTATTCTACTCTGAAGACTCAAGAGGTCGAGGAGAGGTCGAACATTTTTTTTTGACCAAACTTCTCCGGGGCGGGGCGGGGGGGGGGGGTTATTTAGGATATATGTGGTGGGATGCTGATCACGAATCTGACATCCGTTTTTGAAATTACGCTCGATTACGGTATGCTCGGGTAATTAGGGCTGAGAGGTCATAATCACCGATTTCGGTTATTTGGGAGTGCTGATCACGAATCTACCATCCGTTTTTCGTATTATGCTGGAGTTTGGGCAAAATCGGTGACCATGGCCTTAGTCACCCGTACCTTCTGTAACCTAGAAAGGGAATGGAGATCTGCAGAGATACGCGAAGTTTTACCCTCTACGCTAAAGACATGTTTAGCGCACAATGACCCAGGAATGGTCATATGAGAGAGAATTCTGAGTGATTCTTGACAATGAGTACCTTCCAGCAATTTTACTTTTGAACCTGTACATGTTGCAAAATAAAGTCGTTTAGTGTCATTTGCATTGCAGGGGATTCGACTCAATACCACACAAATTTCAACCGTAGGTTAAGCTGACGAATTCGACCCCAGCTTTAAGAGAGGATTCGTTGCTCCCACAGGAATCCCACAACTAACATTAGCAAGACACATTCCGCTGATCAGCCGGACGAAACATTTCTGTTTTGCTTCTTGAATGACTCATGGACCGCCTCCTCCGTCATCCGTTATGGCACACGGACCGTCGTAGTAGAAGTTGGTCGCCGCGCGTCGCTGACGCTCTCCTTTCTAACTGCAATCGCGCAGCGGGGCGTCAAATTTGGGGCGCGGCACGTCCTCCGCGCCGCGCCACGGCGGGAGTATAAAAGGCGGGAGGGGGTCGAGGATTCGATTCCGGAGAGGGTTAGTGGATTTGCTAGGTAGTCTGTTCACATTTTTACGAAGGAAGAGTACATTCTGGCTTCGGTAGGGTACCGTATTATTGGGTAGCGGTGAATAAAGGTGATGAGGTCACGACCATTTCGCCCTGACTTCGCATATAAGAATTATTTGAGCCGCTGACTACAAATCTGCCATCTTTTTCTAAATGTTCACTTTTCTTGCATCACTTTGCATCTCAAAGTCGAAGGTTGCAAAATAACATTGGAGGAGAGCTGCTCCTCGACAACTCGTCCGCGCCGCGACTTCCATGTTGTGGAAGTCGCGGCGCGGACGAGTTGTCGAGGAGCAGCTGGTCGCAAAGTCCCCGAGGGCTGCCATAGTTCACGGCGACTCTCACCCGCAGTGCTAGGAGCTGCGGGTGAGACCCGCCGGGGAGGAGTAGGATAGACCATTTTCATAGCCAAAACATTCTCAGGGACACATCTTGTGCGATGTTTCCTTTCCCACTAATGATCATCGCTCTTTCCACCAGGTGAATTCTGCAGGAGGCCCAGTTAGCTCGATAAATAGGCCCAGGGAGAGGACCTGCGATTTCCAGAAAATCTTCGGCGTTGTCTGGTGATGAACTGCAGCGCCGAACTCATGATGAGCAAAAATCGATGGCATGAGAGCGAAGTGAATGCTATGCTACAGCGAAAACTTGAAGTCTGCGTAGAGAAATCAGCTCGAATGATTAGCCGCTCTCGTCGCAAACTTAAAAGAGGTACAACGCGGATAATCAGGTAAAGTCCAATCACCGAGCGATTAGCTTCTATAGTCAGAACTAAAAATGAAGATAGCCGCTCGGAGAGGTTGACTAGCAATGCAAGGCTCTGGCAGCCCGTGGGAAAAGCAACTCGAGGTAACGAGCTTCATTCATAAAGTAGAGTGGCTCTTGGGAAGGCAGCGACCGAACCCTGTCCTTCGTGGACACACCACTGTAGTGTTTTTGTTCGTTTTTACGCTGCCGGCAAAAGTACGCAGTATTGCGTACTTTACAGTAACCCTCGCGGCGCCGCACTACCCGCCGTTGTCATGGCGGCTCCGTGGCACCCGCAAGACTCTGCTGCCGGCCTAAGGGGAACGTCTTTCAGCGCCATGGCGATAGTCGCACTGCTCGAGAGGCGGCGGAAGTTGTCAGTACCCCTAGTTCAGTTTCTTAACGCCCCGAAAAAGAATACTCGACCAAACTGTGGAGAAAGAAGTGGCGACTGGAGGGACGGGAGCCATCAGATGTTGCAAATATCGTCCCGACTTTGTGCCGCGCCAACCATCCGACTCGCTGCCAGTTTGGGCCCAGCTACTCGTCCATACATGGCATTCATCTGTACGTTTTAACCCTTTCACGACACGCGCAATTGTTCAAGTGACTGCCGTGTGGGACAGCAAGACTTTGATAGGGAAAAGGTCCACTAAAAATAATGCGCCACCAACGCTCAGCGAAGCTGTGGATAAAAGAACACTCCGGTGATGTAATGCAGCAAGCTGTCGCATTTCAGCTACGCATAGGTGAAGTGAAAATGTGGCAGGGCGTCATGTGTTCTGAAGAATGAGACAATGAAATCATGCAGGAGCAGGTCAAACAGCAAGCGCCTTTTTGAGTGGTTACCTCATCCCGATAGTTGAGCGAAAATATTTTGGTTGGCTCAAACTCCGTTCGTAAAGCTCTAAAGGAGAGCCGAAAATAAGACGCGAATCAAAAGGCTTGAGACGACAAATTTGCAAAAGGGTAGATAGAAAAGTGTTATCGTTTGCTATTTCCAAAGTATTTTCTCATAAGCGTTGTCTTTCCCCGTTAGAAAGAACAAAATGAAATTGCTATAGTTCCTTTCTGCAGCTTCTTTTACGCTTCCAATGTCATTTTCTCCCAGATCCTATGTAACTAAAGCTCCTACAGATCGAAAAATCAATCAGGTACATAAACTATGGGAATGCACACGCGGAAATTGTCTGCAAATTTTCGAGAAGATAAGAGAAGAGCTGGCCAGAAGCAATGTGCAGTACTGCAGCGAGGACCTACGCAACAACTGTAGATAAAACACTTCCACAATCATCAAGGATGCTGCTGCCGCAAAGCTTCGAACAGCTGCCCGTTGATTTGGAACTGCAGAAGGACAGGGATATCCATTGGCTATCTACGCTCGCGAATGGCAGCCCATAGCGGTGTACAGAAAGTTCTACACGGCGTCATTCGAAAGGCTGAAAACAACCGCTCGAAACCAAATCAACACCTGCACTGCGTCGGCAACACAATAGCGTGGCACATTGTCTGCCTTCGTTTTTGTCTTCTCATTGCAAACAATACCGCGGCCGGTGCTCTTCATTTCGATGTGGCAGGAACGACGAACTCGCTTCAGAAAACTGCGCAACAACACAGCGAAGAGACTGGGAATCGACTGCTTACAGAAGCCTGGCAATACACGTTTAGATCCGACAGACTACTTCAGACTTTTTACTAAATCAGCTCCATCTAATTCGCATCCTGGGTTGAGAAAATTGCAGCACTCTAAGAAATATAAGCGAACTGCATGAAATGAGAAGTTCTCCCAGAAGTAAGTGGGAGACCGAGCTACGAGAATAACAGAGCTGGTGCGGTTTCGTTTGCACTTGAAAAAACCCCGCGGCTCCGAGTTATGACCACAAGTGAAGAATGGAGTGGGGAAAGCGACAGACAGACAAAAATAGACCTCAGAATGGCCTCGCCGCATCTCGCACAGTATCCGATGGAAGAAAGTCGATGCTAGTGCTATTGGCGGTTAAAAAACTTTGACTTGATCCAGCTTAGTTTTGTCCTCTCGAAAGAAGAACTCATTTCCATCTCATCATATCAGCACCTGTTTGAAAAACAATTAGATTAGTAGATAATATACGATGAACTAAAAATGAAGCTCAGCCCAGAAACCGTGCTACTGTATGGCAAGTAGAGGACCGCGAAACATTTGCCTTCAGGGCACGGAGCTTTCGACTGTTCCACCTTGTGATCGTGAACTTCTAGAATGGGACAGAGTACATAGCTTCTAGAGTGTAGCGCAGTCGGCGGAGGCTCCGGCTGTCACATGCTCCCATAACCGAACCTCCCGGTTCGGGTCTCCCACCTAGGCCGACCAAGCCCTCCATAAGCCTCTGTCGGTGAATTAGAACCAAAGCTGTCAAGGAAACGATAAACTCTGATTTGTGCATCGGCTGGCCACCGGAATTTGTTGCATAGCCAAATGCAAATTCAAACTTCCCTTAGAACATCCCGTAGAAGGAGAATGCGTGGCGCACCCAAAAGGGATTTCGTAACGTCATCATTATCCTTTATCCTTAACTTCTAACAAGGGAAGGATCTGAAGCGTATGTCTGAACAGGGGGAGCGAGTCATATAGGGAGAATCCTCACCCCTCATTTGGTATAAAAAGGCGTTCATTTTTTGCCAAGTCATTAAACCGAAGACGTAGGGGGTCCTTGAAATCACAATGGAATACGGCGCATCACGAGTTTGGGGGTCTTGTACGCCCGTGATGCCCCTGCCGACAAGCGGCTCGGAGCGCACTGAAGTGGGGTTGCTTCATGCGAGGAAGATCGGGGGTTTGATTCTTGTGCGCTGCTGCATTTTTGCATTCTGACTGACTAATTGAGATTTGGGGGATTTTGACGTCTATACCATTTTCAGACGTTTTCTGAGCATTTTACAGCTGAATGCTGTGGAGAATGCCTTTCTTGCGACTTGTTTATTACGGACCGGATTTTTAACCACAACACTTCGTCAACTTCAAGTTGACGCGCTTCGAAGTCCTTTAGTATGCTGGCCATTCGTTCGGCCAGCTTGATTTCTTTCTTCGAAGGTTCCTTTTCTAAACGTGGGCCACATTTCAGCGGGAGCAGGTGGATCACCACCCGAACATCTTCAGACATTGCTGGTATTAATTTTAGAAAGCCTTCAGCAAATCTCTGATTTCCAGGTGACAGGCAAAGACGAGGGAAGGAGTGTATCGATGCCGTTTACGTTAATTTGCGGGATCCACACACCTCGTTTCACATTTTAACCACCTTCGACGTCACATCCCCGTCGCTTTTAAAAATCCGAGCAGGGTGGTTTTTCCTGAGGTCATTGGTGCATGGGCGCATGTAGCGCAGTCGCAGGAGGCGCCGACGGTCGCGTGCACCCGATACCAGGTTCCTGGTTCGGATTTTCTGCCCAGGCCAACCAAGCCTTCCATCCCTCCGGGGTCGGTGAGTTGGTATAAGACGTGTCTGGGAAGGATGGCCACCGCAAGTCATTGTATGGCCAAATACGCATTCTCCACGACACGACACGGCGCCTCCTGCGACATCCCGTAGAAGTAAAATGCGCTGGCGCATCTCAAAAGGGATTGAATAACGCCATCCTTTATCCTTTATCCATTGGTCCATGTATGGAATTAGACTGCGATGAGCCTGTAGCCTTTATACGTTATTGTGTGCCCACTTTGTACCTGTGTATCACTGATGTTGAACATTTATGCATCATCATGCTGAATACCACAGCATTCAGCTGGAAAATGCGCAGAAAACGTCTGAAAATGGTATAGATGTCAGAATTCCCCAAATCAGTTGAAATGCAAAAATGCAGCAGTAAACAGGAACCAAACCCCCCGACTTTCCTCTCACGAAGCAACCCCAAGCCACTGCGCTCCGAGCCGCTTGTTGGCAAAGGCATCGCGGGCTCCCTCGTGGTGCGCTCGTGATGCGCCGTATTCCATTGTGACTTCAACGACCCCCTAATTCTTGGGTTTAACGACTTGGCAAAAAATAAACACCTTTTTATACCAAATGAGGGGTGAAGATTCTCCTTATATGACTCGCTCCTCCCGTTCAGACATACGCTTCAGACCCTTCCCTTGTTAGAAGTTAAGGATAAAAAATAATGATGACGTTACGAAATCCCTTTGGGGTGCGCCACGCATTCTCCTTCTACGGGATGTTCTAAGGGAAGTCTGAATTTGCATTTGGCTATGCAACAAATTCCGATGGCCAGCCGATGCACAAATCAGCGTTTTATCGTTTCCTTGACCACTTTGGTTCTAATTCGCCGACAGAGGAGGGATGGAAGGCTTGTTCGGCCTAGGTGGGAGACCCGAACCGGGAGCCTCGGTTAGGGGAACACATGACAGCCGAAGCCTCCGCCGACTGCGCTACACTCTAGAGGTTACTCTGTCCCGTTCTGGAAGTTCACGATCACAAGGTGGAACAGTCGGAAGCTCCGTGCCCTGAAGGAAAATGTTCCGCGGTCCTCTACTTGCCATACAGTAGCACGGTTTCTGGGCTGAGCTTTATTTTTAGTTCATCGTATATTATCTACTAATCTAATGGTTTTTTTATATGATGAGATGGAAATGAGTTCTTCTTTCGAGAGGACAAAACTAACTGATGCTGGATCACGTCAAAGTTTTTTAACCGCCAATAGCACTAGCATCGACTTTCTTCCATCAGATACCCGTTCAGACATACGCTTTAGACCCTTCCTTTGTAAATATAATCGCCACGCAGCTCCGCCTTTGATTCCATCCTCTTGGAAAGGAACAACTGAAGAGACGAATCGGAAAAGTCAAGAAGGAAAAGCGCCGACGAATTCGGGGTTTTGAATTGAAGCGTAACACCTCCTATCTTAAAAAAAATTCCACAGTGTATGGGCTGCGAGGAAAAAATCTCAGCGGCGAGTTCGGCGGAATTACGGGTGCGTATGGACTGGCACCCACCTTCAAAAGACGCTGCGAACCAGCAGACGGACCCCTTTCTCCGCCCGCATCTGTTCCACTAGGCAATTCTTCGCATGCCATGTCTCCAGAACACATGCGGGATTTGACCTCCGCTTGTTTCGATAGTCGGCCCCGGGTATGCTGTCTGAAGTTCACTGATGTTGTCACCTTTCGAATTTTTGTTTTTAGGAGCTGCCTTCAGAGGATGGAGCACAGATGCTGCAGCGAGCTCAAAGTTGTAGCCGATTTTTCGGGCACAGCTTGCGTTGCAGTTTGGGACAAGAAAATCTCAAGCGTTTTCATGAGTGAAGCGCCGGAGCGGTTCCTGTCAGGTGTTGAAGAACCTTTAACATTCGCCGCAATTGGAGTGGGCTTTCAGGTGCTTTCTCACGCGAAAAGTAATAAGGACTTTAGGAACGCAATCGCGTCAGCACCTGTGTTTTGTAAAGTTGGTCACTCCTCTTGCACAATTTCTAGAGGAAGCGCTAACTTTTATCAATGAAGACAGAAGGTCTGAAGATCTGCACTCTGGGACGCGCCTCGCATCCTACTCCTAAATGGCACAATAGATCCACTTTGAATGGGTACTTACGACGTACGAAACGATTTGTTATGCAGAGGCAAACCAGGATGTCTTCCTTCATAGACATGCCTTCAACCTAGCAGCAACATAAGAATATGAGAGCAAAGTAAGGGCGGGGTAACTTTGCTTGAATGTGTTGAACACTAGAGTACGGATGTGAAGACTTGGACATTTCATAACAAACAGATCCTTTTAAGTCGGAGTCAGTTGTCATATTCTGAACAACCGCCGGTAACTGGTGGTGCCCCTAAACGAGGTCCTCCTTCTCCAGTTGTTTCGGCTGTTTACAGATCAGAGATTCCCACCCTGATTTATCAGAATGGTGTCATCCGCAAAATATCTGCATAGCACATAGCAATACAATGATCTTGGCGATATGGAAGATCATGTCTATGTTTATGATAACCAATAACCAACAAGTCAACAAAAATAAACAAGAAAGATATCTATGATTGGTCGTACAAAAAAGTTTAACAATGTCCAGTAGAAGGACTGGTATTTGCTTCTCTTAAGCGTAGCCCAGCATTTCTTTCTTACAATAAAAGAAATGATCTGTAAAAGCTGCTAAAATGTAAAAGGGGATAAGCCCTTCGATCCGCAACAGATGCAGTTGATGAATGGGCAGGAGGGTGGATTCTTCCATTTTGGAGTCCAGACGACAGGAGGGTATCAGAAGGACCCACCACGTTGACGGAATTCAACATAGCAGTGCAACTTCCTTGTAGGGCACTGTGGACGTAATACTATTAGGTTGGAAAAAAGTCTTTTCACACTTCGAAATTTTTTTTACCCTTCCCCTTGTAAACGCACTAGCCAATGTTGATTGCTGATTTCGTAATCCTATCACACTTGTCTACCGTTCGCACACGGACACAGGTTAAGACTCTTCTTGTAATTCGTTATCCATCCAATCTTCCGGACTCAATGCCAGATCTACCTCATGGCCTTTTTCAGCACGGCATTCTTCATGAATTCATTAAAGAATCCACAGCACTTCAGGCAGCAGACCAAATTAACCATATATATGGCATGGGATCTGCTACTCATCGCGCCTGTTACGGGTGGTTCGGAAAGTCTTTAAAGGGAGATTATTCACTGAGGGCAAAGCATGGTCAGGAAGGCCAACTGAATTGGACGACACAGAACTACTCCATCTTCTTCGTACCCGATAGTAGGCAGACGACACGTCAGCTGCAGAGAAGCTCGAAGTGTCTCATAGGATAGTAGGAATCCATCTGAAGAATCTTGGCTTTCATGGAAATTTGGAGCTTGGATTCCACATGCCCTGTCAGACACTCAGAAAGGTCGACGGCTCTCCAACGCTGCTTCTCTTCTGTCCAGATAAGGAAGAAAATCGTTTCTTCCGCGGATTGTGACAAGCGAAGAGTCCTGGGTTCTGTGTGCCAACTTCGACGAAAAGGCAATGGGTACAAAAGGGAGAGAGCCCTAAGTCTGATCTCAAGCCCAATGTTCACGAAAGGAAGATTCTCTTGAGTGTTTGGGGTGGGATATCAGAGAAGTGATTTATCGGCAAACTCTCAGAAGTGGAGAGACACTTACTGCTGTCACATACTGCGGCCAACTCCACAAAGTCGTCGCAACTCTCTAAGAAAAACAGGCCGGAGAAGTCGAAGGTGATGATCCTGCATGACGATGCAAAACCACATGTTGCAAGGCTCACAAGAGAAACAATAAAGGAGATGGGCTGGGAGGTAATGCCACACCCACCGCACCCACCGTATAGCCCTGACCTCGCCCCTACCCACTACCATTTCTTCCGTGCTCTCAAGCAAGAAATTGGAAAGAAATATTTTGAAGCAGATGAAGACCTCAAAAATTGGATTCAGCAATGGTTCGACTCAGAACTGCGGTCTTTTAAGCGAGAGGAAACTGGAAAATTACCCAGTCTTTGGAGAAGTGTAGCGGAACAAAATAGAGTTTATCTCAATTGATTTGACTTTGTAGTTGTGAAGTAATAAATCTTTGAATAAAATGAAAAGACTTTTTTTCCAACCTAATATCTATAAAGAGCACTGCGAAACGAAGGGATCAGACCGAACTGTGCACGCTGTGCTTGAGTCGTTGAAACAAATCCAATACCCCAGAAGGCATTCGGTTACAAGGTGCAAACCTGCCGGGGTCACTATTCGCTATGGTAGCACGGTGCTTTACCCCAACTAAGCGTGAAATCACTGGGCTAGAACCTGTGCAAAACAGCTCCACTAGAAAATCTTGAATGAGTGTGCACGGATATGATTACTCAGCATTTCGCCGGCCGCTGCAAGAGACAAACCAGAGAACTACGACAGTGGATACAGTGTGTCCCTCGCCATTACGCAAAGCTTA
>CANAIB010000291.1:0-13947 GCA_947359475.1 Heligmosomoides polygyrus bakeri
AAAGTTCTAGGATGAGCGCAAGACTTTAGAAGTACAAATAAAAACAACTACTACTAAATTTAATTTTCTAACTTAGATAGAAGAGATACATAGCTTTAGAACATGAGCAACTATAAAAATCTACTCTTCTCGGAGTTGTTGCATTTGAAAGTCTATTTTGTAATAGATTAAACGGAGGTTCGTTCTCCTTATTTACAGCTTTCTACTCTTCTAGACAAATTTTATGCTTTTGAAATCAAAGTGAACATCTTCCAAATCAAAACGAGCTCCTTATCGGTAAAAAGCTAAGTGTTTCCTTACTTTACCTGTAGCGATATACATGCATCAATAGTAGTGCTGTCAGCTACACGAAAGTGGCAAGATCTCTAGGATATGGCTAGCTGCCTTTTATCGCGTTTTCCGTTCGTGTCCTCATTTTTACTGCCGGTGGTCCAACATTCTCTTTCACATAAATATTACTTTACTTTTGTCTCCAAATGTGAATTGGGAGGACGAATGAATGGAGCGTGCTGGATGGAACGACATGCACTTTGCATCTTCCCGTAGCTCGCAAACCTAGCATACTGCTAATTAGTTTTCGATGTTTATGTGCCAACAAGGCGGGCGCTTTTGAAGTCTCTTACCTCGCGCCCATTTTTGGAGTTACAAGCAGCAAATGTCTTGTTTCGATTTTCCTTCCGAGAAAGTAGTTTCTTCAGAGACGTCATACTCCCCTCCGTCTTTAACACGTGCCAGCTACACAACTGAATGGAGAGCTCCCTGTGGTATGCGACGAGCTAAAAGCGAGAGCGCAATGATTGCGGGCGAAAGGTAACTACATTTTGTAAAGAGCGCTAAAGTTCGATTCTAGAAAGCAACCTACAAATGTTAAGAATTGAAATTCCCGACACCAATCCTCGTGGTTTGAAGCGGTTCCTACCTCAAGAGCACCAGCTTTACAACCCGATCCAGAGTTCAAGAGCGATGTCGCAAAGGTAAGTAGATTGTTCATGTCAGGTGTAGGAGGGGTCTGATTACTCATATTTCGCAGTACATTTTGGATTCTCGGCTTTATTACAATACTGCTCGCGCCGCAGGTCAAAAGTGGGCGAAAAAAACGCAAAAATAGCGTCGCAATGCGTCGCATGCTCATAACTCCTTCAGTTTTAGGTTTTTTAGGAAAGGTTGGCACCATTCGAATCGTCTCTTCGAGATCTACACAAACATTAATACAGCTTTACCGGAACACCCATATTTTCGCCGTGGGTGGTCCAAAATTGACTGGAGCGGGCTTTTTCGATTAGAACAGCTTATTTCCCAGGACATGCATGCTTTCGGAGTATCTCAAGCATGGCGTACGTTGCCAGTGCTCTGTCATGTCAGGAATGCTCCGAGAGTGCGCCGTGCACAATGCACACAGAATCGAACCTATCGATCGAGTGGGCGAGCGCATGTCCACTGCGTTTCTACCTTCTCTTACTGGGAAACGCGAAAGCCTCAAGACTATTTTGAACCGTTTGGAGAGTTTTGTCAGAAATTTGCAGCCGCCCTAGTCAGGACCTGCTCTAAGGCTGTCCAGTGAGCCTTTGGAGTGCGCCGTGAACAATGCATACAGATTCGAACCTTTCAATCGAGGGGGGGGGGGACAGCTTGTGTAGACACTGAGCGTTTGGGGAGTCTTGGCTGTCCAGTTAGCTTTTGGAGTGTGCCGTGAAGAATGCATGCAGAATCGAACTTTTCAATCGAGGGGGGCGACCGCTCGCAAAATGCACGCGCGGGCGTGTTCGGAGCGCAATAGCTCTGTCAAGTTGGAACCTTTCAGGTTGCACCTTGTAGGTTTTGTAGGCAGTTTAGCGGTCTGTTAGTACGCCAAAGTAGAATGGATTATCTTAGGAGGGGATAATGTTACAGCGGTGCGAAAATGCAGGTGAGGCTTGCGTGACGCATTTTTTCCGATTTCGGTGGACCACTGCGAGAAGATGCGGCGAGCTAACGGCCTCAAAATGCGTACGCGAACAGAGCACTTAAGGTACTTCCCTCTCAGGTCTTAAGGCTCAGAACTTCTCGGCTGCCTAAACTGTCCCAGCCCCATCTCCCGTTTTAGGGCGGCGGACTTAGCGGTTGAAGTTTCCTGCCCTCTTACTCGCCCATATTTGGGTTTCCGACACCACCAATAACACTGTTTTGTTCATAACGAAAAGCTCTATCGAATGGTGTCACTGTCGACCATGTCCAAAAAAATCGATTTTTTGACAATATCGAGGAGTGGGCGCTATGGGCCGAGCTTCGCGGACGATGACGTCACCAAAAACCGGTATTTTCGAAGTTGGTCAAATTTCCTCATGCAGACTTCGTCCAAAATCATCTAGGGGTTATTTGGGGCGCTGATTACGAATCTGACGTTCGTTTTTGAAAATTCCGCCGACTTCAGCAGGTTACTCCTTTGAGGGTGGTCGGGTCAGGATCACCGATCACCCTTAGTTATCGATGTGAACAGTCTCCTGCCGTAATCGTCCAAATGTACTTCGGCATCATGGTCGGCACCCCGAATAAGTCCCCGACCCTATACGAATTTTGAGCAAAATCGATTATCCTGACCCGACCACCTTCAATTATCCAGAAGAAAATCCAACACCTACCGAAGTCGACGGAATTTTCTGAAACGGACGTCGGATTCGTAATCAGTGCCCCAAATAACCCCTAGACGATTTTGGACGAAGTTTGCACCAGGAAATTTGGCCAATTTCGAAAATATCGGTTTTCGATGACGTCATCATCCGCGCAACTCGGCCTAGAGCGCCCACTCCTCGATGGGATATTGTCAAAAAATCGATGTTTCCAAAATGGGTCGAAATTGATACCGTTCGATAGCGCTCGCTCAGAAGCAAAACAGAACGGTGTTATTGGGAGTGTCGGAAACCCAAATATGGGTGAGTAGGAGCGCAAGAAACTCTGACCGCTAGCTTTCGCCGCTCTAAAACGGCAGCTGAGGCTAAGGAAGTTCAGGAAAATGAGGAGCTATGAGCACGTCATCGTAAAGTACGTTAAGCGCTCTGTTTGCGTACGCATTTTGAGGCCGTTAGCTCGCCGTGGCTTCTCGCAGTGGTCCACGAAAATCAGTAAAAAATGCTTCACACAAGCCTCACCTGCATTTTCGCACCCCTATAACATTGCCCCTCCTAAGATAATCCATTCTACTTTGGCGTACTAACATACCGCTAAACTGGCTACAAAACCTACAAGGTGCAACCTGAAAGGTTCCAACTTCACAGAGCTATTGCGCTCCGAACACGCCCGTGCGTGCAATTTGCGAGCGGTCGCCCCCTCGATTGAAAAGTTCGATTCGTATGCATTGTTCACCGCACACTCCAAAGGCTAGCTGGACAGCCTTAGAGCAACTCCTGACTAGGTCGGCTGCAAATTTCTGATAAGACTCTCCAAACGCTCAGTCTATAAGCTGTCCCCCTCGGTTAAAAGGTTCTTCTCTGTACGTGTTGTGCACGGCGCACACCAAATTTTCGCTGGGACAGATTGTAGCTAATCCTGAGTGTGGTGACCGGAAATTTCTGAGAACATTCTCCAAACGGTTCAAAATAGTCTTGAGGATTTCGCGTTTCCCAGTAAGAGAAGATAGAAACGCAGTGGACATGCGCTCGCCCACTCGATCGATAGGTTCGATTCTGTGTGCATTGTGCACGGCGCACTCTCGGAGCATTCCTGGCATGACAGAGCACTGGCAACGTATGCCATGCTTGAGATACTCCGAAAGCATGCGTGTCCTGGGAAATAAGCTGCTCTAATCGAAAAAGCCCGCTCCAGTCAACTTTGGACCACCCACGGCGAAAATATGGGTGTTCCGGTAAAGCTGTATACATCTTTGTGTAGATCTCGAAGAGACGATTCGGATGGTGCCAACCTTTCCTAAAAAAACCTAAAACTGAAGGAGTTGTGAGCATGCGACGCATTGCGACGCTATTTTTGCGTTTTTTCGCCCACTTTTGACCTGCGGCGCGAGCGGTATTGTATATTTTCCAATAAATAAGTAGTGCCTTTTTAATACAGGAATTTTCGCATTTCCTCGGTGAGCAACACCATGAATGCAGCATTATCTTTTGTATCATTTTTTAAATTTCTGGAAAACGCCACTCTCCATGCCAAGTTAAGATATTTAATAGGTGGTCCCGGTATACCAGGCTGCTTATTGATGGGCTTTCATTGAGCTAGCATTTATTTTAGCTATTACATTACCAGTCGTTGTGTGCTGTGTTAAAATGCTTTATCACGTGTCTCTCGGCGACAAGACAGCCAGTAATCAGCAAAAGTAAGCGACAAGGTTGACGATAAGGGCGTGCCGTTGCGAGAGCCACTCATTACAACGATGTTTACGAAAAGCTCGAGTTGCACGATGGTGAGCGAAATTTGCGCAGACTAAGGACTGCCATCGCCAAACCGAGGATATAGAGAAGTTCTATGGCGTTAATGATGAGAAGGGCCATCTTGTTGTGAATCGCAAGGAAACGTTGGAGCGGTGCCGCGATTTTTCGAGGGAACCTCGACAGAAGAGTGATAGTACGGTCACGTTCTGCGTGGAAAAGAAGACAGGGTCTGCAAGATAGGCCTTAACTTCGAGATAATTGGAGAGCGGCCTAGATGACGCCCAACGCAACACTGATCTGATACGTTACATATGGACTTTAAAGTAGTTGGTGACCACACTGATCTAGGCTAGATCAGGAAAGATGGCGCCATAACACCAGAATGGCGCACCCCACTATGAAGCGGGGCAGACGCTGAAGAAGAAGGACAAGAAGAAGATGATGATGAGTAGCTGTAACATTGGGTTTGACAATTTCCTATTGCAAGAGAAAATGCGCTTTCAGGAAAGAAATCCACCAGTAAAGGCTTGAGCACACTTCGCTGCCTTTGCTGCGGCAGCAATGATAAAGGATATCATCGTTGCCAATAGCACTAGTTCTGAGGCGAAATTTGTTTAGTTCACTTCTGTATTCAGGTACGAGTCGAATCTATTGCTCAAGGTGTACTAGCAGAACGATAGCAGAACTGGACGGAGAGAAAACCTTTTAAACTGCCAAGCTACGATACCTTATTTGATAAAAGTGCAAAATGGTAAAAGGAAGGCGCTAACCATACCCTATTTGGTTGCTCTATGCATTCTGCATCTGTGGGACATTGTAGGGCCTTTGTCATACCATCGCTCACCCCGAGCGACGCCTAATGATATGCACCCATATCGATTCCATCGCGCCGCCCGATCGATATGGGAGCATATCATTAGGCGTCGCTCGGGGTGAGCGATGGTATGACATAGAGGGAATCTGAATGCGTATTAGGCCTACATAATTTCAGCGAAACAGCTGATCATCCATTCCTATTTATCCTACGAGGATACAACGTACAGCACCGCTAAACAGCGGGCGCTGCCGTTTGCTGCGTGCGCCCTTTGCGAAAGCAGCATGCACCCTATTTTACTGCTCCAGCTGGGTTTGCTGCAGCAGCGAAGTGTGCTCAAGCCTTAAGGCGGCAGAGATGGGATGGCACAGCGAATAGCGTTACAGACTTGCAGGAGATACATCCGCGATTCGATTCCGGTGGTATGGTATATGCACTGCTAGATGCGATTTCTGCATTTCTATCAATGTAGGTGTGCATTTTGGCCCCGATAAGGTACCATGTTCGCTTCCCAACACCGTTTTCAGCTTCCTGTCAGATTTGGAACGGGCCAGCTTTCGTCGCGTAAAGAAACGTCGACCGTACATTAAACAATACTTGTCTCGCTTGGAAAGCTCTCGTTGATGGTGTGCATCAAAGATGTGCGGAAATTTTTCGGAAAAAGCAGAAGGCTATAGGCGGAACGAAAGCGCTCAAAGATGGCTGGAAATCGAAATACGAAACACGGGAAAGGAAATAACACATATTCGCCATTTCTTCGAAAGTGTATCTGAAACGCCGTCAGAAGTTGCTATTATTGCACATTTTATTGCGAACGACCCTAGACGAGCGGAATCTTCCAAAAACTAATACAGATCTTTATCATAGCATAACATATCGAAGCACGAATGCATAATATTGTTGGGACATCCTTTTAACTATTGCTAGAGCAATAAACAAAAACAAATTCAGGGTCTTAACTCCCTATTTCTCAGTATTTCGGCGTGCAGGCTCTCAACTTTTTCCATTCCGATTACAGATTTGCATTGACGTTTTTGCTGCTGCAATTCTTTGAACGCTAGACTTAACCTCTTCAGATTATCTGCAAAGCCATATTTCAAATAAACCGACTCGGGTAAAGGCTAAAACAGAAGTAGCCAGCTAGCTCATCTTCTGACCAGGAAATAGTTTCCCTGCTTGAATTGCCTCAACATTTTTATAAACCTATAGCATCATGGCACCACGGCTCTCCCTCGATAGCGAGCCTTCGGGCTCTCTTGTTAAGAGGGATTTCGGGCCGCTTGTCGCAGCACCACGTGGCGCGTCCCAGGGTGGTGGACAGGGGAGCGAAAACGCAAACCAAACGCGACCGTGTACTGCCCAGAGACGCAGGTGGGATGCAGGGGATGGACTCATTGCTCCTGCTGTGTCGGGTCGATGCGTTCCTTGTGCGTGGGAGCGGCATGTTCATGCACAATGTGCGTGGATGTGTCCGTGACTGTGCGGATTGTAACTGTGTCGGCCCGGCCAAAAGCTTGGACTCGGTAGACTGGGAGTACATGTAAGGTGATTCGAGGCTGCCTTAAGTCTCGCCCCGTCCCTTCGGGCAGTCTGGCTGGCTACTCGGAGTTCTTCGCCAGCACGACAGAGCCTGACTATCTACCGTGTGTACTGGAGTCAAACACAGCTGCACTAAAGGCCTCATTCCCCTGACCCCGAAAGAGCCCCCAGTTCTGCAGCGATGGGACGAGTACGGAGAGGATGCTAAAATCTCAGGGCCTAACCAGGCTGCGCAAATTGAGAAAGACTAGGATGACGATCTGTACTTACAACGCCCACACGCTTGCATCGGAAGCATCAGTCGAGGACCTGATGATGCAATCCAGGAAGATCAAGTACGACGTCATCGGACTGGCCGAGACGACAAGACACCACCCCGTACACGCCGCCTACGACTCCGGAGAAGAACTGTTCCTCGGAACATGCGACAACAGGGGAGTAGGCGGCGTTGATGTCCTCGTCAACACGCACTTGGCCATGAACATCGATTCATACGAGTCTCTGACAACCCGAATCGGACGTCTGCGACTGAAGCGATGTGGCTCCGTGCCAGCCTTGACTGTGTTCGTCGCGTATGCCCCAACATCCGACTACGACGACGAGGAAGTCTAAGCCTTCTACGTGGAGCTGGAGAAGTTCTACAAGAAAGACCACACCTTCTACAAGGTCATCGTCGGCGACTTCAACGCCAAGATCGGGCCACGAAGGTCGCCGGAAGAACTTCACATCGGAACCCACGGTTTGGAGTGGAACGAGCAAGGTGAAAGGCTGTCTGACTTTATCATGTCGACCAAGACCATCCATGGAAACTTACAGTTCCAGGAGGCTCCCTCCCTACGATGGACCTGGGAATCTCCCGGTGGTCAGTTCCACAACGAGATCGACCACATCATCTTCAACCGCAAGTATTGCCTGACCGACGTTTCCGTTGTCCCTAAGTTCTACACCGGATCGGACCACCGCCTCCTTCGCGCGAGGTTCCGCTTTTCGCGTCAAGGAGAGAAGGCCGCAAAGTTCAAGAAGAGGAGCCCCAGAACAACCATCAACTGGGACATGTACACCTCTCTTGCCGGCCTTCGGGTAGATACCGTCATGGAGAACATTCACGAGGAATGCGACCGCTTCGTGCACCATCTCCGCGATAGTGCTAAGGGATCCGAGAGTTTGAAGGCCACCAAGAGACGTCTATTTCCAGAAACTCTCGAGCTGATACGCCAGCGTGGAGCAGCACGAGCGTCAGGCAACTACCAACTGACGTATGAGCTTGCGAAGCTATGCAGAGCGGAGGATCTTAAGGAGAGAAGGGCGGAAGTGTTGGCAGAAGCTGCAGAGGCAGGTTTGGGTATCCGCAATGCCGCCGGAACTTCGCCAACTTCAAGACCAAGATGACCGCTCTCCGACATCCTGACGGAACCGTCACCTCTTCCAGAAGGACCAAAGAGAAGGTCATCCACGACTTCTACTCCGATCTCTTCGATAGCCACGTCCACCTGCCTCCATGCCATCTTTCGCAGGATGGATACGTCGTCTCCTCTGTTCTCCGTTTCGAAATCCGACACGCCATCTCGTCGGTGAAGAAACGTACAGCACCCTGTCCCGACAGGATCAGACCCGAACACCTGAAGACCCTCCCGCCATCGCTCATTAACACCCTGGCGCGGCTCTTCTCGCGCTACCCGTCGGAGTGCAAGGTTCCATCTCATGGAAGACCAGCAAGACCGTCTTGCTGTACAAGAAGGGAGACGTGCACGACATTGGCAACTATCGCCCGATCTGCCTGCTCTTCGTAGTCTACAAGCTGCTCACACGAGTCATCCTGAGTAATGTTAGCGGAACGCTGGACGAAGGACAGCCACGCGAACAAGCAGGATTTCGGAGAGGATTCAGCACGATCGACCACATTCACACCACTACGACGCTCACCGAAATGTCGCGAGAGTACAAGCTGCAGCTGAGCCTACGTAACATACGTACGCCCCGTAGTTGAGTCTGGAACGAAGTTTTCAGTCCTATCAAAAAAAGAGGGATATAGACATGCTGGAAAGCATTCTAAATAATTTCACACGAAAATTAATAATGCGGTGCTTTGGCATAAATTACTCGCTCATCCCAAACGGAGAAATAAAGAAATAGGAGGTTCGGTCTAAAATCCCTGCTATATAGAAGGAAGGTTGCTGAGCTGAAAGTGCTTTTTAAGATTCTCACTGGAAAACTTCACATAAACCCTTCCCAATTTTTCCGAGGCAAAGTAATTAGGACAAGAGAAGATAAACTCCGCCTAGATGTTCCCGTTGCAAGGCCACGACAAGATCTACATTTTTGACATACAGAAGCTTACGGAACTCAACTTGCTGCTTGCGGACAATGAGCACCTTCTATCCTTACCTTTGCGTAAATTTCAGAAGTTTCTGTTAATTAAGTTATTGTAGTAGTTGCTTTTACAGGTAGACCTTCTCCTGTATCTCATAGTACTTGTTCTATGTTTTGTGTTCTACTGTTTTCCAGTACTGCATTAATTATTTTCCTTATTCTGTTCCACGCGTGTGTGCCATGTACTCGCGCTATGAATAAATAAATAAATATATAGACATGTACACATAAATACATATGTATACATGTATACATATATATGTATATATATATATATAAAGATATATATGTACATATACTGTGGCAGGAGGAAGATCGAACAACCATTCCGCACACTGTCTCAGGTCGCTTTCCTTTCAGCGTTCACGATCTATCCACAATTGATGGTGCTCCGACGGCGATGACGTTGACTCGTCCGAATTCCGCTCGACCCTCATCAGCACGTGCACAGAGCCGTACACTGACAAGACGACCTCCTTCCTCGACATGCTCACCAACGAGGCACGAATCCTTTCAGTCAAGGTATGCAGGGATCACTGTATTGTGTTGTTCGATAATCAATGTTGTTTCTTTTCATAGATGGCGTGAACTGTACATATGTTTTTATTTAGTAGTGATTGTGTGACTCATATTATTACATGCACTCTATGTGTTGCATTTCTTTTTTCACCCCGAATATTGTCAATTTTTAGGTCGTTAAAATGGAAAGTGAAAAAGTGAAAAAGTAGCCATTTGTGTAGTTGCTTCTCTAGCTTAGGTTCGAAATTTTTTGCTTAGTTTTTCAGAGCATTTGGAAGACAATATTCTGTGCTACAAGAATGCGTGTTGGTTCTATTTGCTCATTTACCCTTTATTGATTTTTAGGTCATCAAATTGGAACGTCCGACTTCCCCGTCCGATCTTTTACCGAAACTCCTGCTCTATGGTAGGACCATTTTGCTCAGTGTTATATGTAGTTCTAAAGAGAGCGTCTTGCTCTATAAGAATTCGGGCCGCGTTTATTGAATCATGCTGATTTATGTCGAATATCAACAAAATTCCAAAACATCTTCTCTAACAACTCCTCCTTGTTCAGTCTGTCTTGCCCAGTTTTATATAGCGAGTGATATGACACTCGTAAGTGCATGTTTTATTCTACCAGAATATATGGTCTGTTCTTCGGCCGTTTAAACTTTTGCTAATTTTTAGGTCATCAAAATGGAGCAGAGCCAGGTCGACAAGGATGAGCACTTTTGGCACCTTCTTCTCTTTGCTTTCAACCAGGGCTCTTGTGCGGCTAAGGCATTGGAACCCTGGTTGACCGTACAAACACTATGTTTCATCGCCTGTTACAATTTTGTGCAAAAATCGTTGAATATGTCCGTTTGATGAATGATGACGGACAAGCAGGCCGGCAGCAATCGTCACTCGCTGGTTCCTGATGTTCATTCAGCACACGGACATAATCAAGTCAACTTTTCTTCAACTTTTTTATTTTTCTGCACAAAATTGTGACTGGCGATGAAAAAATAGTGTTTGCACGGTCAACCAGGGTTCTAGTGCCTTAGTTGCACTAGAACCCTGGTAGAAAGCAAAGAGAAGAAGGTCCCAAAAGTGCTCATCCTTGTCGACCCGGCACTGCTCCATTTTGATGACCTGAAAATTAGCAAAAATTTAATTTGCCAAAGAACAAATCATATATGAACAAGGCATCCACTTTTAAGTGTCATATAAAACTGAGCAAGGCAGATTGAACCAGGAGAAGGAGTTGTTGGTGAAGACGATTTTTCTCCTTTTGGCATTTTGTTGATATTCGACAGAAATCAATAAACGCGACAAAAATTTTTATAGAGCAAGACATTCTCTTCCGAACGACATATAGCACTCACCAAAAAAGTTCAACTACAGAACAGGAGCTGTCGGCAAAAATAACTCTTCTCCTTCGGACTTCTCAATTTAATGGCCTAAATTAGGTTGAGTCATAAGTTTTGCAACAAAATTTGTCTTCCAGCAAAAATATTATTATACCACAAAGGAAAAATGACTGACTTTAGCGAAATAATTGCCGTTACTCTCAATGAGTTTCTTCCGGTTTTCATGCACTGAGTGGATTACATCCTTATGGAATTTTATCGGTTTCGACCTGAAGAAATTATGTACCACCGTCGTGACATCATCGAATTCGGCGAAGCGGTCGGCCGTTGCCCTGGTGGAAGAAGTATTGGCTCGTATCGACTTCTTCCTCCACTAATTTTTGCTGAAACTAGACGGGTTGTTGGCAAAAACGAGTGTCGAGGATGGTTTGACTACATGGTGCAGCTCCCGGTGATCTGAGCCACCAAACGCACGGCAGGAGGTTCTTCCGGTGGAGCTCCGGGTTTGTCGTCAGAATCCCCAGCTGGTTGAGTTCCAGCTATTGCTTTCCGGCTTTGCAGTTGTAGTGAAGCACCCGCTTTTCATCGCTGGTAAGGATTCGATCCAGGCCCCGCTTGAACCGGGGCCGGAGCTCTCGGCAGTCGGAAGCACTGCGATCTACTTGGGTTTCCGTCAAAGCGTGAGGCACTGACGATGGCGGTTTTGGCGACCTTCCAATTTTCTGCAGCCGACTAGCGGTGGTCCACTGAGAGGCGATCAGCGGTCAGTCCTAGTGTGGTTTGAGTAGAATTCAACTTGAAGGGTTTGCGCAGGCGCCCTTTGTTTACAACAATTGATCTCCCGAGGGTGGCTTGCCTTTGCTGCCCTACTCGGCGGAGAGGAACTTCTTATACCATCTCCAATAATTTATTCGGTTAGGAGTGAATTTGCCGGTGACTTCCTGATTGTGAGTGACCCCTGTTGCTGGGTTGCTGCCGAGCTTGAACTAATTGAAAAAGAAACCACACACTATATTCCATGATCGACTGTCGTTGAATCTTGGCATGACGTTGATACCAATAGGACTGTTCGAGCTGTGGAGCCAAGATTGTTAGCCACAATTTATTCGGCTGACGTTTCGGCGTAACCGCCTTGTTCAGAGCCTGGAAAGGTCAAGCGAGGTTTGAAAGGTTACTCGTCCAAGAACTATTTCAAGTCGCAGGAGTTTCCGGAATTAATAGGAAAAGGAGACGAAATGGGAGTGAGACAGCCCAACTAACCTTATGGAAGCAGCCAAGAGGCTGGTGCGTCACCCCCGGATGGAGGCAGTTGGGTGAATGAGACTACCACCTAAGGTCAACCCCTCAGCGACCCTCCGGCTGTCGCCCTCCGGGGTCGAGCCCACAGAGGTCAGCAAATGGGGCCAGCTACTGGGTTAGCGCTATGCGCTCTTCCCTCCTATTGATCGCGGGATTCTTGAAGGTAATCTAGAGCGCTGCGAGAGATTTGCGTGCTGCGATATCGACCTCTCGAGCAAGGATTGTAATCGCGACCCCAACCATTGCGCCACCATGGCTACGCTGCCTGTGCTCCCCCAACGGCGTGGAAACCTGGCATCTCCGAAGCCCGTCCATGTGTTCCTTGATCCTAACCCCAAAGCGGCCTGCTCGTCTAACCGATGTATTCCTCATTGCACTCCGTGCAAGTGATGAGGTATACCACACCTGAGGCCGTGCAATCCCCTTCCTTTCCAAACGGGCAGACCCTGCAGGATGGGGTATCACAAGTGCGGTCATACAGCCGGTTGATAACAAGTAGGGTCCTGAGGTTAGCAGGCGGTATGTTAACTAGCCTGACCAGACCTTCTAAGTCAGCCTTGCGTATACATTCCCGTACTTGGGCACTAAGAGCATCCGTGATGAAGGGCACCAAGGAAGGAATTTTGATACGCTCTTGTTCTGTGCGTCTTTGTGCTCCTGCAGGCGGACGACGTTGCTTAGGAAGGCTGTCGGAAGTGTACCCACTGGACAACGCTATACGAGATGCCATCTCCCTAGAAGTGGACTCGAATTCGTCGTTGGAGGATGCCTACGCCGCTGTGCGAAACATGTTATTTACAATGGCCCTCTTGGCACTGCTTGGGTGTGCAGACCTGCAGTGAACAATGATGTTCTTGTTGCTCGGCTTCCGGTACCACCTAGTCTGGAAAGTGTTGTGAGACACATGAACTTGCACATTAAGGAACGGCAACCAGTTGTTCGTCGGTTTCTCCCTTGTGAGCTTAATATGCTCAGCCTGATGATTGAGCAAATCGAAACAGGAATCCATTTCGTTTTGCGTTGCACAAACAATGAAACAATCATCTATGTACCGACAGTAAAGCAAAGGTCTACGTTCCAGTATGGGTCTCTCTATTTTTGACATATACGCTATGGCCAGCACCGGAGCCAGACGTTGTCCCATGGCAAGCCCTCTGTCCTGTCTGTAGTACTCGTTGGACCATCTAAAGATGTTACACTGAAGAAACTCGTCCACGAGCGTCATTATTTGAGCTATGCCGAGCCCATATAGTGAGATATGGTCCTGGTGTTCCACGAGCATTTCGTAGACTGCCTGCATTGCGTCTACTTTGGAGACATTTGTGTACAGTGAAGTAACATCAAATGACTCCATCACGCAGCTCCCTTCTAACCTTGCGTCTCGGAGTTTTTCCAGGAAAACGCAAGTGTTAGGGAGGTGTGCAGGTACATACCTAAGCAGTTGCACAAGAACCAAGTTTTGCAGCGAGGAAATGCGGTCCGCTGGGCCACCCACGCTACTTATTATGGGTCTAACCTTATACTGCGAAGGTTCTCTAGGAGTTTCGCCTGAAGGCAGCTTATGGGTCTTGATCAGGACATACAAGACTGGGCAGACGGGATGGTAACACCTCAGCCGTGAAATCAGAGCTTTAGGAAGGTTTGCTGATTTAGAAATAGCAGTCCATTTCCGATTGAGTCGGCGGAACTGCTTAGCAAACTCGAACTGTTTCGATTT
>CANAIB010000292.1:0-13861 GCA_947359475.1 Heligmosomoides polygyrus bakeri
ATGGTGTCCATTCTTCTCGCTGAATATGGGACGATTGCTCTCTTCCGTGAATGCCAAGGCTGTTAAACATCGTTAGTTATTTAATATATGGTTGGGAAACTTGTGCAAAATAGTAAATAAAAATGTCACCATAACAGTTTTTCTTTTCAAGCATTTTTGGAAATCTGTATTGTAGTTTCCCGGCTAATTAGACACGCGTCATAACTCAGAATAAAAGATAATTTCTAAAATAAATTATGATTTGCAAGAAACTGGCAGCGATGAGAACCGAGCCAATGATGTCGCACGTGACGAGAAGGAGCACTACCCCTTCGCCACCGCTGCAGCTGGCGGGCGACTCTCACGAAGCCTCAATGCCTCACTACTCCCACGCCAGCTGTGTCGCACAGCCAGCCTATGGTAAGGCCACCCCATTTCGGCAGGCCATAAGTCGCTCAGGAATTTCGTTTTGCAATTTTGACACCCATTCTCGTAATCAGCATTCCGAGCTCTTTGTAATGATCACGGTCCGAAGTTGAAGTTCTATGGGAGTTCGAAACCCTTCCCTAGTTAGTAATGATACGAACACATGTATTTTTTTATTGTTATATGTTGCTGGGAAACAGTCGCATGCTGCCTTGACCGTTTTTCTAAATCCCGTAGTGGCAACTTATCTATTTCTACCATGACAGGTATATGTATTAGGTTGTCTCGTAAGTCCCCGTCGTTTTTTTAACGATTCATTGCGGATTTTGCTGGCGGTCTCTTAAATAGCGCTATACAGGATTCGAAAGAGAATGATTCGCTTTATCAGAAAATGTATTGCATTTCTTTTTTCATCCAGAATTTTCTCAATTTTTAGGTCGTTAAAGTGAAAAGTGAAAAAAGAAAAAGTAGCCATTTGCGCAGCTTTTTATAGCATATGGAAAATAATGTTCTGTACTACAAGAATACGCGTTGGTCCTATTTGCTCATTTGTCCTTTATTGATTTTTAGGTAATCAGATTGAGACGTCCGACTTTTCCGTCCGAACTTTTACCGAACCTCCTGCTCTATGATAGAGCTTTTTTGCTCGGTGTTATATGTCGTTCAAAAGAAAATGTCTTGCTCTAAAAGAATTTGTGATGCGTTTATTGGCTAGTGCTGATTTTTGTCGTATATCAACAAAACTCCAAAAAGAGAAAAATCATCATCACCCACAACTTCTTCTCCTTGTTCAGTCTGTCTTTCCCGGTTTTTACTGACGATTGATATGACATTATATGACGATATGACGTTTTAACAGATTATATGATTTGTTCTTTGGCCATTTGAATTTTCGCTAATTTTCAGGTCAGCCTGCTTGTCCGTCATCATCCATCACACGGACATATTCAACAATTTTTGCACAGAATTGTAACTGGCGATGAAAAATGGTGTTTTTACGGTCAACCAGGGTTCTAGTGCCTTAGCCGCACTAGAACCCTGGGTGAAAATAAAGAGAAGGTGCAAAAGTGCTCATCCTTGTCGACCTGGCACTGCTCCATTGTGATGACCTGCACATTAGCAAAAATGTAAATGGTCGAAGAACAAATCATATACTCTGGTAGAACAAGACATCCACTTTCGAATGTCATATAAAAGTGAGCAAGGCAAGGAGAATGAGTTGTTGGTGAAGATGATTTTTCTCTTTCTGGAGTTTTGTTGATATTCGACAGAAATCAGCACTAGCCAATAAACGCATCACAAATTCTTATAGAGCAAGACATTTTCTTCCGAACGACATATAACACCGAGCAAAAAAAGCTATACCATAGAGCAGCAGTTTCGGTAAAAGTTAGGAGGAAAAGTCGAATGTCTCAATTTGATGACCTAAAAATCAATAAAGGACAAATGAGCAAATAGGGCCAACAAGTATTCTTGTAGTACAGAACATTTTCTTCCAAATGCTGTAAAAACCTGCGCAAAAATTCCAAAACTAAGCGAGAGAAGCAACAGCGCAAATGGCTACATTTCACTTTTTCACTTTAATGACCTAAAAATTGACAAAATTCTGGGCCAAAAAAAGAAAAGCAATACATGTACTGATAGAGCAAATCATTCTCCTTCGAATTCTATATAGTGCTATGCAAGAGATCGCCACCGAAATCCGCAATGAATCGTTGAAAAAAATCGTGGGGACTTATGGGACAACCTAATGTTTACGAAACATTAAATGAAGCAATGAGTTTTGAGTCACTTCCGTTTCCGCGTTTAGTATTTCGGTTTTCTCCCACCTTTGAGCGCTTCTGTTCCGTATTCCGTATTCCGCGCTTCTCGAAAAAATTTCCGCACATCCTTGATCAGTAGTCTGAGTTCAATGGAGACCACACTTAGAATATCATAGCCCAAAGGAACTCAAATTTCCTAGCTGCTGTGAAAGCCAGCAACGGCTTAGCTACCCAAGTTTGAGGTACTCCATCAATTGCCGGACTCTGCCATTTCGGGTCGTTTTTCCCCGTGTCGATCAATAAGATATTGTCCGCATGTGTTTCGACCAGGCAGTAGGGCTGCCACGTTGTTCAGCAAAGTTGATGAAGAGAAACCAGCAGTGGATCGTACATTTGAAAAACGCGACTTTTGAATATTCGAAATTGAATGAATATCATTCGAAGACTTATTCGAATAGATCAATCGAGCACGAATGCACTCCCCACTGATACCCTTTACCTCGGCGGTCACGCTCGCAGGGTGGACCAGAAACCACTGACCATCCTCTTAACCTGTCTTGTAAAAATGCGTGAAGTAGGGAATAACAAACTCCTCCAAAAGGCTCTCCAACACAACCAGTGAGCACTACTTCGGAAGACAGATCAGCAATAATGTCCTCAACGTCAGCGAAGATCGAGAAAAAAGTATTCGCTTAAAGAGTTGTGACTTAAAAGCTAGCGGTTGTCGAGAACTGGAACGGTCTAAAAACTAATGTTTTCTGAATTGCCTTCTTTTTCTTGCGTTCTTCTTCACATGCTGACCGTGTCATTATGACTGCTTTAAACCTTTTCTGACCTACTTCGTTTATTGAGTATGCTAGCAGCTGTCCAGAGCTTACATACGAAGGAGCCTATTAAGGCCTTGATGCTTTCACTCTTTAGTAAGTTCTTTATAATATCTTTCCTTATACACATATACTAATATTTTTCACTTTCAGACATATTTTATTGCTAGTTCGATTAGGCTAACTCAGTTCCCATGGAAGCGGCATCGAATGGAAGCGTAGTGTGAGGCCTAGGTATGATCGGAATTAAGTCCGGACTCCCAAGTGCTTCCTTCTTATACAGTACCGCACGCGTCTTTTGAATAGACGCTGAAAAAACCGCACATTTGCGGTTTTTGCGTCTTTTTGCTATAACTGGCCAAAATGTCATCCATTTGAGAAACCAAGAGTATATTTGCACTCAGGAGATCGAGCTCTATCGTTTGATGTATACCCTTCATATGGAAGATCAAAAATGGCCAAAATTCAAAACTTGCGCTCCATCGAGGCCGGCCGCGGACGAGTTGTCGGCCGCAGGGCGTCGAAAACGGTTGCATGCTCACAATTCCTCTAATATGCGGGGTTTTTAAGAAACGGTTGGTAACGTTCGATTCGTCTTGTGGAGATCTACACAACCATGTATAGTCAAAGATGACTGGAGCACACTTTTTGCCACTGGGGATGCTTATATTCCAGGACTTGCATGTTCTCGGAGAATCTCAAGCATGGCGTAAAGCGTTTTGTCATGCCAGAAATCCTCTAAGAGTGCGCCGTGCACAATGCATATAGGATCGAACCTATCAATCGAGGGGGACAGTTTCTAGAGTTAGGGAGTTTTGTGAGAAATTCTCAGCCGCCCTACTCAGGAATCGCTGTACTCTGTTTTAGCGAGACCTTGGAGTGCGCCGTGCACAACGTATATAGGATCGAACCCATCAATCGAGTGGGCGCGACCGCTCGCAAATTGCACCCACGGGCGTGTTCTGAGCGCAATAACTCTGTCAAGTTCAAGTCTTTTCAGCTGCAAGTTGTGGACTTTGTAGGCAATAGAAGCTTCAAGAAGTGCGCTGAAACATAGCGACCTAGCTTAGGTCTGGACAAAGTTACAGCGGTGCGAAAATGCAGGTTGGGCATGTGTGACACGATTTTTTCCGATTTCAGTCGACCACTGTAAGAACACGCGATCAGCTAGCGGCCTACGAATGCGTAGGCTAGCAAAGCCGCTAAGGTAATTTACGATGAAGTGCCCATAGCTCTCCAGCTGCCTAATCTGCCTTAGTCCCAGCTGCCATTTTAGAGCTGCGGAGGGCAGCGGTGAAGATTCTTCTGCCCTTACTCGCCCAAATTTGAGTTTTTGACCCACGAGATGGTATCGTTCTGTTCAGCTCGAAAAACTCTATCAAATATCTCGACCAATTCCGGGAAAATTGATTTTTTGACAATTTCCTTCGAGGACGAGGGCTCTTCGCTGAGCCTGCCGGACGATGACGTCATCGAAAGTCGACGATTTCGAAAATTGCCAAATGTTCTTGTCCAAAATCATCTAGGGGTTATTTGGAGCGCTCATTACGAATCCGACCTCCGTTTTTAAGAATTTCACCGATTTCGACGTGTTACAACCATAGGAGGTTGGTAGTTTCAGGATCACTGACCACCCTCAGTTATCGGTATGGGTTGCCTCTTGCCATAATCGGCCAAATGGACTTCGGCGTCATATTCGGCACCCTGAATAAACTCTGCCGTTTGACTAAGTTTGAGCAAAATAGGTGCTCCTGACCCGACCACCCTCAGTTATCCAGAAGAAAATCCAAAACCTATCGAAATCGGTGGAATTTTCAAAAACGGACGTCGGTTTCGTAATCAGCGCTCCAAATAACCCCTAGATGATTTTAGACGAGAAAATTTGGCCCGGCTCAAAAACATCGATTTTCGATGACGTCATTGTCCTTCTGCCGCGGCCTTGAGCCCCCTCGCCTTTGATGCGAAATTGTCAAAAAATCGATATTTTCAGAATTGGTCGATATTGACACCATTCGATAGAACTCCTCGAGAACAGAGTGGTACCATTGACAGCGTCGAGAACTCGAATGCGGGCGAGTAAGGGTGGAAGGAACTTCGCCGTTGCCCTCCGCCGCTCCAAAATGGCAGATTGTGCTAAAGCAGTTTAGGCAGCTGGAGAGCTAAGAGCAGATCATCGTAATTTGCATGCCGTTAACTCGCCTCATATACCCGCAGCGGTCGACCGAAATCTGAAAAAATCGTGTCACACATGCCCAACCTGCATTTTCGCACCGCTGTAACTTTGTCCAGACCTAAGCTAGGTCGCTATGTTTCAGCGCACTTCTTGAAGTTTCTATTGGCGAGTTATAGCAAAAAGACGCAAAAACCGCAAAAGTGCGGTTTTTTCGGCGTCTATTCAAAAGACGCGTCCAGTACCGTATGCTGCTCGAATATGATTTTTCTCCTCCAATCGGAATCACGCCATAGCTATACTGGTTGCCTAACCGACCTCTGCACCGTTATACGACAATGAAACTATTTGCTTAAACTATGATTAATTTAAAGTACTTATTACTCTTATTCTCATTTTACTGCCATTCTTTGGGTTAGGCTCCTTGTATCTGGGCTTCTGAATGCTGCAGAACACTTAAAAATAACGAAATCGCTGGGCATAGTGACACTACGCTGTTTTACATTCTTGTTTCCTCATTAGGTTCCTAAGATTATGAACTGCTGGTTGTTATCTCCCCGTTTTTTGAGCGCACTTAAGGAGCAGTTATAAATAAATAAATAAATAAGAAATAAATAAATAAATAAAAGAGTGATCACCTATCCTATGAATGGGTAGTAGGATCAAGGCCGTTGATCTCGCCAAAACTTTGCCCAAATACGCTATTTAGAATAAGATCGTCTTCATATAAATAAATAAATACGACGTTCGTTTTTAAATTGTCGACTGATTACGGTGGGTTACGATAAGTGTGGATGAGTAGGGCTCACTCACCCATGCTCACCTACACTTACAACACCTATAGTAACCCACCGCAATCAACCGAAATTCAAAAGCAGACATTACATAGGTGATCAGCGCAATAAACAACCTCACTAAGTGAAGTTTAGGAAAAGAAACTGTTTCCCCTCTAGAGTCGTGAAATCACAGTGTACCTATGAATCAGGTTACCTTTCTGGAAGCCTTTTTCGTTACGATTTTCCATATACTGCTTCCGTTGATTGTGGCGGATCTTTTTAAGAAGAACAAAAGTGCTGCACTACGGGAGGATCGAACCACAAACCACTTCGTCTCACTACACCGCTCTCTGCTCGCTGTTTACAGCCTACGTGAGCTCAGTCTCGTGGTCACCTAGTATCCTTCCCTTGTAACCTCGGCCTTGCTTTCGACTCCTTACATCATTGTCTCCGTGGTCTCAGCCTTTTGGATGAGTTTCAACAGAATGAAATGGCATTTGTGAGGGTAGTTTCTCAAATGACTTCGACTTTTCCCGGCTCCCGTAATTAAGACTTGCACCAATCTTGGCTACGCTGAAGGAACTCCACGTCAAATACAATTAAGCATGCCACGATTCATTTAGAGTGTTCTATTTTGAGGACAAGCTAACTCTTTTCAATATATGACTTCTTGAGGTTACAGATTCGGATATCATAAATCCGGCGTTTGCAAAATAGCCGATATCCGAATCATTCAGTGATGCGGTGGTAGCAAAACCCCCTATGTCCGATTCGTCGAATTGTTCGAAGATTCGGATTCAACGTCTATTGGGTAGCATTTGCTCTTAATTTTCCAAGTTCGGATGAATTCGAAAAGGCCGACTCGTAAGCCGAACGACCGACTAATGTCTTGGAATTGGCTGAACTCAGTCGCTAACACATGTTCACACGAACTTGGTTTCACAGCCAAACTTTCACGCGCAAGATTGCCAGCTGGAAAGCGTTGAACGCAAAGTTTCACATGGATATCAGAAGCTTCTCAAACTCGGAAGAAAAAGGTGAGTTTAGAGAATTTCAAAGGAAGACTCGGAGCCCAAAACACTGAGAGATACAAAAGGCGGTGCGAGAAACCTAACTGATGGTGACCAAAGATCACCGCCACAATGATACGCTATCGTCACTGCCGACCTTTCGATTACGAGAGGACGCTTCTGGCTAACCATCCAACAGTTTTACGAATAACTTCCAAATCGCTTTGGAGGCCGAAAATTGTCCAGCCTAACAACCTACCAAGATTTATAGGGTATGAGTTGGGGATAACCTAAAGAAGGATCAGAATTAAATAGATTCGCTCTAAAAGCAGAGAAAGCCGAAAAGTTGAGCAGGGCTTAAGCGTAAGTACCCAGTAATTACTTCGTAAATACGCAAGTGCTGCGCAACTCGAGAACACACCAGCTGCCATGAGTCCGCAGGGGAGCACTCATGCAACTGTAGGGCCTTTGTCTTGACGGATTGGACGGAAGCAGAGTACCACCGTGAGGCACCTGGTTTAGTGCGAAGGAGTGAAAGAAGGCCGTTCTCGAAACGGCGACTGTGTTTCGAGTGAAATGCCAGCGTCAGCCAGCAGGTGTCAGTGTATTCGACAGTCTTGCTTCGATAGGCAGGCGACTGTGATTTGTGTCTGCCCACAAGCCAGGCAATGGCGAACGCACGAAAAGCAGAGCTAGGTTTGAATCTCTAGCGGGCATCATAGAACACAAAATGGAACGAATGGAAAGGGCACAGCGGAACGCGTACCGCTCGTTCTACAGAATCCACCGCCATAGAGGGCACAGACAGCATCTAAACGAGGGGACACGAAATATGGAGACCGGAACCAGTCCCGCGCACTTCGCGAGAGGGTCTCTGTGGTCCCGTTTGAATACCACCTCTATGTCCAGAAACTTTCGAAGTCAAACGGCTAAGCTCGGTTTCATTTTATGCACTACAACCGCTGAAGAAAATGTTGATGTGGTAAGAGTGCAGCAGCTTCAGAGGATATCAAAACACGCCTTTAAACTGCACCGGCAACCTATGCCTAGAACCAAACGCAGTTCAGGTAGAGCTAAGGGAAGAACTTGCCGAGCAGAGGAGAAATGAGATGAGAAAGAGTGACAAAGGGCGGCTAACGCACTGACCCAAGATTCTAGATAATGGGGCCTCGGAGCGCAAAATTCGGGAAGACTCTCGCCTTTCTACCTGGTATTCTGATAAGAATCATGGTAGGAATTAGGAAGCATGCAACATAAAGTACAGCCATGTAAACATTGTGTTCTCCAGTCCTGATAATTACTCGAATGGATGCAAAAACAACATTAATGTAACAGTTGAGGAGAAATGTGAAAAAACACGGCGGAATGAAACAAAACCTGGAATAAATCAGAACTACACTGCACACCGTCACAGTCACGCAACTGACGCGCATTCGTCTAGTTAGGGGAGTGGGATGGGCGGAAATTTTGAGGATTTTCCAGGAAAACAGAAAGCGGAAAACAGGGAAGCCAAAACGCCAGAAAACAGAAAACTTCGCAACTATCACCCTAGTTAGAGCTATAGCAGCTCTTAGAGAAATGTTTTTAATAATAACGAACACTTTTATACCATTTCACGTCAGGCTGGAGACTTATCGACGTAAGCTGAATAATTTTGATATCGAACTGAACATCTCCCAAACGAAAGCGAAGGGGAACGTGATTAAAGCCGATCTTTCCCTTTTTGAACATTTACAATTCACTTACCCTAAATTTAGAGCAGCGCTTGAGATTTTATGAAAATCTGATTTTTGGAGTTCAAATTATGAATCAAATATTATCTCAACGTGCTGTGAAGCAGCAGTTTTTGAGTGTATGTAAATAAAAGATTACACCATTCCCTCGTCTAGGTCGTCGCGATTTTTCTTCAATTGATGGTTTAAATGTTGTTTTCTTGAATCTGAAAAAGGATATGTGTTTTCTACAATAGTTCTTGTTATACCGTTTGCAAATGCGTAACCATATGTAAGTAGTCACAACGATGTTTTGTTTCGATCAAAACTTCTGGCGCCAGGCGGGACTCGAACCCGCACCTCCCTCTGACCGGGCGGGAATGCTCTACGCCTTTACACCACCGGCGCCGTTTGATCGAACGCAACATCCACACCTCGTGGGACCGATCATCACTCACCCGTATCCGGGCTGAGCTGGCCGCTGATATCAGTATGGAACCAGTTAAGCTGATGGTCTTGATAGAAACAATTCAATCAGTTTCTTTAAGCCTCAAGTGGCTGGTATCGAGGTAGTAAGCTGTCACAACGATGTTTTGTTGCGATCAAAACGTCTGGCGCCAGGCGGGACTCGAACCCGCACCTCCCTCTGACCGGGCGGGAATGCTCTACGCCTTTACACCACCGGCGCTGTTTGATCGAACGCAACATCCATATGTAAATTTTTGCTATCAGTCAAATGAAAATCAAGATGTTAAACGAGTACATGATATCATCTATTCTTTAAACACACTGAAGAGTTGCTGCTTTGCCGCACTTTCAAAAAGATCGTAGTTTACCCTTCTTATAAAAATAAAAATTTCTAAACTTTCAAACATTGTGTTCGCTTTTTTGAGGTGAATCATGAATGTTCCTAGAAAGCGGTTGCGAGTCCTCCTGAGACAAAAATTCCGACCTTAGTGGGCTCCGGTTTAACGCATTTCGTTCCTGCCACCTACGTCATGCTCCCTTCAACTGAAAAATTCGCTAAGTAGTAATTCTTGACCCACTCATCAGGAAGACTCGAGATCTCAAGGATGCCGTGCTGCTATTTTATTTCGCTAAGTAGTAATTCTTAACCCACTCATCAGGAAGACTCGAGATCTCAAGGATGCCGTGCTGCTATTATTTAACTTTCCTAGCTCCCTACTGAATAACTGCCCTAGTGATTAACTAAAAGATGGTAAGGCCTATGGTATACTACCGTTCGCTGCAGCGACGCGGGAGTGCACCGCGATGCGACGGCCCGCGATGCGCGTCGCGAGCCGTCGCCATCGCTGAGGCTGACATAGTTCACGCAGTTCTGCAGACGGAGACTTTTGCAGAATTTTGGCGAATCAGCTGACTCAGTGCATTTTTTCTCGGATTCCTTGTTGGAGTGGACTGATAATAGTGGTCTGAATAAATTTGGACCTCAATTGAATTGTTCCTTGTTACGATAGGGGTGATAAGATTGGTGATTTCTGTATTCAAGCGTCACGATAACCCTCTAATGACCTGTCAAGCACAAAACTGTGCGTCTCCGTGCCTATGTGGAACACGAGAATCAAAAGAAATACTGCAGTCAGCGAAGACGCGGAAAAAACCCCGCTAAAAAAACATGACTTCGAAAAAACCGGCCTCCAATTGGCACATCTCTGTGGACATGTCAACGAAGCTTCCCTGTGACTTGTCCGGCACAGAAATGTAGATTTCGGTGCCGGCGAGGAAGTTCAGAGCGAAAAAAATGCGAGGATAGGTCTAGAAAAATATCTCCTCAAAAAAGTAGTCGTTCAAGCCTTCGAAAAAAAACCAAAATGAGTCTAGCCACGACGAAAACCCTACGAGGAGAACAACAGAGACATCACTTGACCACCCAACATCACCAGACGTATGTTGAAATTGCTGTGGTATGGTCACGAACCAAGGAAATGCCAACATAAGTGAGCGAAAGTGCATAGAATAGGGCACAACAAGCGCTCCCCCCTCCGAGACCATTGCTGCCCGTCGCTCGTCGCTGTGCAGTGCACTGCGACGAGCGACGGGCTGCGACGGCCGTCGCACGGGAGTATGTTTCACCCCCGCGACGCGGAGGTATAACACCCCTCTGCGACGCATCGCGGGAGCGATGCCGCGTCAACCGACAACCGCGCCCCACTGCGCCGTCCACCACTGCAGCGAAGACGCGCCGTTGACAGTTGCCCCGCGCCCGTCGCTGGTGCGACGCGGGAGTATACCATAGGCCTAAGACTGTGTGACATTTCTAACAACCAGCGAATTGGCTTATTCAGACTCGGAGCTGAACCTAGGGAGCACCATAGATGATTATGAAGTTATGGAACAATAACTCATCAGATGGAAACATATCTGCTGAAAGCAGCACGAAGGCTGAACTGCATGTGTGGATAGGATGAGCCTCTGATTTGACGGTGCCGTGACAAGGAACTGTGCTTTTGGAATCAATGAAGTAGAGTTTTGCTTTGCCACTGCTTTTATGTTTCAGCCCCTACCCCCACGCCCTCGCATGACTGTAAGAGTTTCTAGAGATACTTTAGGGGTTCTTTTTTCGAGGGAGGCACTAAAGCTAAGGAGGCTGTTACCATGGGAACCAGCATCTGAGCATGCCTAATTTGTGAAGCTTTCAAAAGTAGCTTTTCCAGCGTCGTGGCAGAGCTGAAAGTTTCCAGGTTCACTTGCCGATTCACTGTGCAAGAGTTAGGTGTTATCGAGTTTTTGCAGTTTAGGAATGTCTCATACTGGCTTGGTTGCTCAGAGCAGCAGTTCTTGTCAAACTGGCGATACCACCACATTATGGTGAAGAAACTCTTCTAAACGTTTGTTAATCAGCATTTCGGTGTATTAAGCTCTTCGGACTCTGTACCTAGCCAGACATCTTACTAGGGAGATCAGTGAGCTTGCTTCGGAGATTCCGAACCAGACCTATATGATTTACGGAGAAAATGCTCGAAATTTCGTAAATCGCAATTACGAAAAAACCGTCGCAAACCGTAAATCGTAAGAGCCACCTGACGTACAGTGCAGTACATCTGAACTTCCTGCTGATATTAACACAAAACGATCCAATATTTGCTTATCGATCGTGTAATTTTCAGCCCAAGCTGGGCAGTTTTCTTTTTTTCTTCCACTCCTCCATTTGGTCAGGCGAAGGGGTGAGGGTCTCAAATCAAACTTTACACGTTTTAAGAAAGTCGAAAAAGCTGCTGATACAGAAGCTTTACCGTAACCTGTGCATGGTATTTCAACAAAAAGTTTTCATCGTTTGAATGATCATTAAATTCCCAACATCTTAGAAGTTAGTAAGATGCGTATAAATCTAGGATTTAGCAGAAACGATAGTAAAAAGTTACTGGCAGAACAAAAAACTGAAAATCATTTCACCGCTCATCAACTCGGGAAACCAGCATCTGCGCATGCAGCTAACAAACATCGTGTACTGGGCTAACGCTTGGCCTATCCTATGACCCATGATAAGGTTAGATTCTCTATTAGGTCCTCGGAAAACACCTGCAACAAAATTTTCAATCATTTTTCAAGATCTAACAAAACCTGTTAAGTCACGGAGATCGTGAGTGGCCCACGATCTCCGTGACTCGGGCCGGCCGTCACGACTGAGCATCGCTCAGTCTCTCCTTCTCCGCTTTTGTATTAGGAACTTTCTGGTACAATGTAGTCACGTGAGATGAGTCCGCGTCTTCCATCACGCCTTCTACAGTGGTGGAAGACACCTAACGTAACGCACCCCTCTACCACGAGCTGCTTAGAGCCGGCACCACAGTGACTGCGAACATCCACGCTGTCCAATTGCAAAATTTGAGTGAGGCCAGTGGAAGCGACCATGACAGAAGAATTTTTATTTTCCTCACGAAAATGTTCGGCCACATGTAGCAAGATGTCTCGCCAAAAGTTTCAGTAAAGTTAAGTTGAACTCGAAACCACTCTGTCATGGTGCTGCATCAGAACATTAAAAACCTACGCTAAAACGAAGTGGGAATGAGTGGCAAGAGGAAGGAGAGTGGGCACATCCCCCTTTCCCGGGCCGCACCATGCCACTTGAGCGTCATTTGCACCTCGATCTATAACATTTACGAAAATTTACGATTTCCGACCCAAAATGTCGCAAATCGTAAAAAAATTGCTAAAAATCACCGTAAATCGTAATTACGCACACCTCTGTCCAGAACGTATAGCACAGTCGTATAGTATAGAGGAGAATGTATAGTATGCCATCACGTGGTGACTAGTAAAAGCGCAATAGTAGAGCAGACAAAGCGGTTGTGGCAAACACTATTAAGGAAACTCAGATCAAGTTCGAAACTGCTGGGAAAACCGTTCATAAGAAGAGTCTTGACTGGATCGCTAATCTAATAGTTAATTTCCGTAACGATTCAATTGAGTCTGAGTTCCAACATGAAGCAGTTCGAAAAAATACACGCATGAACAATACTCCACATTTCAAAAGAAGGGAGCTCAAAAGATTTGTGGCAAATTATCTCTTCATTTGACATTTGGTGACTAAAACGCTTACTATGGAGTCATTTTAAGGCTTAATTATTTGAAAATAGCTGAAGAAAAGAACAAAGCAAGGAGCAGACTGTCACAGCTGTGTTAACATCTAACCATAAGACCGTAGGGTTCATCCTCTCCGAAAAGCGTTGTTCCAAAGACGTCGTCTTCAGGAATTTTCATGTCCTCGTCCTTTACCAATGGGCTAAACATAGTCATGGCTTTTGTTTCAGCATCACCAAAATGTGCTAAAAATGCAGCAGTGATATTTTATTAGATTGGAAAAAAGTCTCTTCACACTTCGAAATTTTTTTTTACCGTTCTCCTTGTAAACGCACTAGCCAATATTGATTGCTGATTTCGTAATCCTATCACACTTGTCTACCGTTACCACGCGGACATAGGTCAAGACCCTTCTTGTATTTCGTTATCTACCCATTCTCCCGGACTCAACGCCAGATCTACCTCAGGGTCGTTTTCGGCACGTAATTCTTCATGAATTCATTAAAGAATCCACAGCACGTCAGGCAGCAGACCAAATTAACCATATCTACCCCTTGGGATCTATTATTCATCGCACCTGTTGTGAATGGTTCGGGAATTTTTTAAAGGGATATTATTCACTCGAGGACAAAACAAGGTCAGGAAGGCCAACTGAATTG
>CANAIB010000293.1:0-13693 GCA_947359475.1 Heligmosomoides polygyrus bakeri
ATGGGATGACATGGGAGTGAAGGTCGACGGCCGGCAACTGCACCATCTTCGCTTCGCTGACGACATCGTGCTCATAACACCGAGCATCACTCAGGCGGAGCGAATGCTGGCCGACTTCGATCGTGTATGTGGAAGCGTTGGACTGCAGCTGAATCTTACGAAGACGATGTTCATGAAGAACGGATGGGTTTCTGATGCCCCATTCTCGCTCAACGGAACGAACATCTCCGAATGCTCCAGCTATGTGTATCTGGGTCGCGAAGTCAACATGGCCAACGACCTAGCACCAGAGCTGAGCAGGAGGAAACGAGCGGCTTGGGGAGCTTTCAAGAGCGTCGAAGAAGTCGTGAAGAAAACGAAGAACGTCCGACTCCGTGCCCACCTATTCGACTCTACCGTTCTTCCTGCCCTAACATACGCCTCAGAGACCTGGGCTATACGAAAGCAGGATGAACACGCGATCAGCGTCGCGCAGCGTGGAATCGAGAGGACGATGCTCGGAGTGACACGACTCACGCAAGTGAGAGAAGGCCTCCGGAGTTCCGAGCTTCGCCGACGTTCGAAGATCAGAGACGCTGTCGCAATGGGCCAAGTCGTCGAAAATTAGGTGGGCCCGGCCACGTAATGCGATTCGCAGACACCCGCTGGACGAGAGCCGTCACAGACTGGATTCCGCGGGATGTCAAAAGAACACCAGGACGCCCACCCACGCGTTGGTCGGACTTCTTCGTGAAAGCCCTGAACGACCGATATGACGCTCTTCGTGTCCCTCGAGCGAGGAGGATCCATTGGACCACTCTGGCACGCGACAGGGACGAATGGAGACGCTGCTGGCGCCCGCTCGAGCAAGTCGATGATCAACGGGACGACAGGTGATACAGGTGATATATATATATATATATATATATATATATATATATATATATATATATATATATATATATATATATATATTATATAGCATCCTGAAACACTCTAGCAACAGGAGCCAACCCTCAAACCCACTGGTATGCACCTACAGGAGTGTCAACGGAGTGCAGGTAATCGCGCTGGAACCTCTCACCTGGCCAATCGGCGCAGCCCGCCACACCCACTCTAACAGCTTCTCACTCCAATAGCAAGTGGTTGTTCGGCCTGTGCTTCAGCGAGGGCCAGAGACATGCATTCGTATGTAAGTGAACGGCAATGTGATGTGAGGGACTCAGCTATGACGAAAAATAGGGTATCTAAACATTTCAAGATGCTCTATCGCAGGGTACAGATAGCGCCTAAGCAGACCCCACTCGCTCATCTACTTTCAACATACACATCGACACCGCTAGGTGAAACACACTGCCTTGCGTTCAGCTAGCAACTCAACAATGAAGCTTCGCGCCTAGGGGAAATGCTCGACGAAGAGAAATCGGCAAACTTTCATGTCATAGTAAACCGAACAGCAACGCAAGTTCAGATTCAGAAATGTGTTAAGTGCGGGAGCAATAACATTCCAATCACGCGTACGGTGCTGAGCTTATGCACTGATCTCTTCCCCCTGGCGATACTGAGTTACCGTGTGCTGCATCTGTTCAGCACTGAAGTAGTATTCTAGGTTCTGGTCTAGAACAGGCAGTCGAGAAGACCATACTGAAAGTAAACACGATTCACGCTATGTAGTGATGGGAGTCTTCCGCAGTACCGAGCTTTATCGATGTTCGATGGTCAGGAACGCATCTCCTTTGGCGAAGGCGCCGAAGATTAGGTGGATCGGTCATGTAATGCGTTCGATTGGCATCAGTTGAACGAGGAGAGCGCGTAGAGCGCACTCGGAGAAGGTTCCGGTTGTCGCGTGCACCGAGATCAGGGGTGTGCGCTGACTTGCTGCCGGTAAATTTTTTACCGCAAATTTTTAACACGGAAATTCGCCGGTAAATTCCGGTAAATTCGGTAAATCCGTTATTTTATTTAAATTTAATATTCGTTTAAGAACAACTGGTTTTAAGGCGGTAATGTTAAAAAACGTAAAGCTTTTCACCAGAACATCATCACGTTCAGAAAAACCATATCATTTTCATTTTATCATGCATACGTCATGCAAAGCAAACAAAGCAAGCGGAAGCCTAACAATGCACAAGTGTAATTATCTATATTGTGAGTGCTTTAAAAAAGATAAAAGCTCATTTAAAACTCTACGAAAACATTTCTGAAAAATCCGACATTCAATCGAATATTGTTATATTTCTTTTTGTATTAACAGTTCAACTGCTTTTTGAAGTTATCACAATTATTATCGTTTCATTCGATGAAGGAATGATTTATACCTTACACTACCATTTTTTTGAGTTATTAAGCTGCACTTTGGAGCAAAGCCAGGCACTTCAGAAAAAAGAACGAAATGTGACATGATAACGAATTTCTTTCTCTTCTTATATGGGAAAACAGCTTAAGGCCGGGGCATACTTCCATCGCCGCGACGCCATCGCGGCGCTCAGTTCATGGCCATTCCGCCGCACGTGGTTGAATAACCAAAGAAAACTTCGCCGCGGCCGCCGCAACAGTGGCGATCGGCATGCGCGATGGCTTCCCGCGCCCATCGCGGGTATGGCATACTTTTTTTCGCGCCACGCGCGGTGTTTAGCGTTGGTCCTGGACGGATCGCCGCTTCCTTGCAGAGCGATTGGCGATGCGACGAGCACGGAGAGATTCAAATTCTTTCGCGTCGCTCTGCAAAATTCGTCGCCAGGGTTCCATCGCGGCGACGGGAAGTATGCACGAGGCCTAAAGGCTTCCCCAGACTTCTGCGGCGTTGCCGCTGCCCTATCCTTCATCATAAGGCGGGGACGCAGAGCTCGCCGCCAGCGGCGTCCCTGCCCTATCCTTAACCACAGCGGCGAGCGGCGTTGCCGCAGAAGTCCGTGGGGTCCTTAAGAGTCCACCAGATCACGTAGACTAGCGGAGTACATTCCTATGCCTTGCATCTTGGACGAAATTACGGGAACAAGACATGAATGTATCTTCTTCTTATTCCACTGGCGATGGTCTATTCTGAGAGCTTCAATATCTCTAGTATAAATTGTTTCATGTCGTGTGGGGAATCTGGAGCGCACCATCCTGATATGAGCATGGATGTTCTAATGCGGTTGAGGACCACGAACGCTAATAGCAAGTTATCAGAAAAGATAGAAGCAATCACTTCTAAACTGAGATCGGTAGTATGTTTCCATTCGATAGATAGGAACATGATTTTGTACGAAAAATGTCGTTAAATTTTCCGGTAAATTTGGGAATTTACCGGAAATTTTCGTTAAAAGAATTTATCGCGAAAATGCCGGTAAATCCGTTAAACCGGTAAATCGTTAACCGGTAAACGCACACCCCTGACCGAGATCAGGTTTCTGGTTTGGATTTCCAGTCCAGACCAGCAAATCCTTCCACTCCCCCTCTCCCAGGGGTCGGTGGATTGGTGCCAGACTTGTGCTGGAAGGATTATTTATTTATTTATTCAAGGCATAGACAAATGCCTAGTCTAAAAATTGTAAGGAAACGTTAAAGAACACCATAAAATGTGGTGAGTGTCACCATCAGCCATGTGCAAAAAAAGCATCACAAACAACACATTTCGCAGCAGCAGCATACCTTGATGTCTAACATATGAGAAATCTTCTACAGCTCAGAGTCTCCCCAGGTCTTCATACTTACCAGCACCAGTTTGAATTCGTCGAGATTCCTTTCCTTTCCATCAAAGATGTTTTTAGGTCGACGCCAACCTAATTCGCAAGAATTTTGGACATCTTGGCGAAGCCAACGACTTTTTCTACTTTTTAATGAAGGGAGACCAAAGAGCGCAGTCCGTTGATAACCGCTCGGAAGATGTAATACACTGAGAAGCACCTCATCATGAGCTGGTAAGGCTCTTTAAAACGCTTTCTAAAATATTTATATCCTTCTTCATTGTTTTATTGAACACTGAGCACCACGTCCCATGTTCTGCTATGGTTCGTGCACAGGTTTTGAATCCACCTCTGAAACCTCTGGAAGATTGGATTCCAAAGCCATTAAGAGATTGTAGACGCGGAAGTTGCCGCTTAATGCGGGAAAGACCTTGGAGTATAGGTCTTCATTCTTAACCTCATAGGTCCTCTTGAACAGAAATCCCTGTGTGCAATCCATGATCATGCGATGAGGTCCTACCGGCTCCATTTTTATTACCAACATTTTTACCGGAACTTTGACAAACGCTTTTTAAAAACAAAAAACACTACATCCGTCTTTTATTTTTTAACCGCTGGACCAGCCATTAAAGGATGTTTCTACAGAGATACCCTTGAGAAATCCAAACTGATTTTCCGAATTTTTTTCAATTTTGCGAAACGCAAGATAAAACAAAACATGTCTCTTAGGAATCTTTTCAAATGCTCTTGAAAAATTAAGGTGATGCTAACATGCCGATAGTTCCTAGGATTGTTAAGTGGATTCTTCTAGGACATAAGGTTACAAACACATGTTTCCATCTTTCACCAGGGAATGCCTTCAGCTTCCCATGGAACTTCGTGCAGAGACCTATATGATGTGAACGATTTCGAAACACTGATCACAATTGTGTTGACCAAATTTGGCAAGTGGATCTCACGAGCGAGTTCTGGCTGGCCAAATGCGCGTTGCCGACTGCCTGCCGAGCGCCTTGATGCAAAGTGGGCGCAGTGCTGTGTAATCAGCGTAGCCGTATTTTCGCTTCACAAGAGTGTGGTCGTGGGTTCGACTCCCGCATATGCTGGTGTTTTGCATTTTGGGATTTATCGTCAGTGACACCCTTTACCCTCATTTTCAAAGCATATTTGAACAAATACCTGGTAACATTTATCATACAAATTTTTCGAGCTCTTTGAGAGTGGAATAAAAAGTTAGGTTTTCACGTAAGGTAAGTCAAAATCGGATGCTGGATTCGTGATCAGCCCCCCCCCCCCCCACCAAATAACTCCCATGCATAAATAATATAGAATGTAGTAAAACGTAAAAACAAAGAGAACGTTCGTATGAAGTTTCGAATTGCGAAACGAACCTAAGAAGGTTCATTTCGCCATTCAAAACTTCATACGAACCTTGTTTATGTTGTAGCATCTCCCCGGAGGCTCATCAGTGGAGAGGGCAGATGCCACAATCTTAAATGGGTGTTGGACCATCACGCTTCGTTTCTCCTTTAGACAATACCGCCCATAGAGAGCGGATGCCAAAATAGGAACCACACTGCTAAGTAAATATATCATTCCCAAATCTATATTATTGATGCGATTAATGTGCATACAGTGCTGGTTATTCATGGGTTCATATGCATTAGAGCAGTTTAAATTATGATATGACTAAGTTTAGAAATTGAGTGGATATGGAACTTAAAAGGTAGTTAGGTAAATTAATTTTTTTTTATATTTTTAATAAAATTAATCATTTCATTACTTATATTATCATCTCTTATGGCACATTTGTAAAAAACTTACTTGTTTTTGTAATTACATTTTAGTATGTTTTAACTATAAAATTTTTATTAAAACCGTTTTGTATAAAGTATTTCATAAAGTTCTTCTATTTTATTATTAAAATGTTCCAGTTAGGAACTATTTCAGTAAACCTTAACGTTTCTGTATAAATAGTAATAGTTTTGATTTTAATCGAGATTTCTGATTCCATGTGTCGAAATCTTTTGACTTTAAAATTAAAAGAATCCGTTTTGTTATACAAGTTAGTTCTTATTTTGTTATTAATAATTTTTGGAGTCACGTCTAAATAATTACGTTTGTACTCATTTTCATGTGTCTTTTTTCAAAGCAATTACATTTTTATAAAATAGATTTTATGTATTGTCAATAAAGTCTTCGTTATAATTGTGTATTATAAGTAGATCATCCAGTTACCTAAATGGTTTACATAGTTGATAGTTGTTTATAATAGTATTCCTGGAGTATTCATTTTCAAACTTTCCCATTGTAAGATCTGCTAATAGTGGATTGAAATTCCCGCTTTGTAGGGCACTTCTATTTTGCTCTATCTTATTAATGAATATACAGTAACTGTATGTTAGTAAATAATTAACCAATTATAATATTAGGTTGGTGAAAAAGTCTTGCACCAAAAATTTTGAAAAATTTTCAAGATTTAACAGGAACTTCCATGGATTGTTTGATGTCACGTAGTTGTAGCACAAACATTCTAGAATATTTCGCATACGTGGCAATTTGCTTCTGAGGGCATATAAATATTACGATTGCAGTGAAGGCTGACTGACTCCGAGACTCGGACAAGGCTTCGCGACTGACTATCGCTCAGTCCCTCCTTGTTCGTTTTTGTACTAAGGGCTTTCTCGAGAATGTCGTCACGGGAGATGAATCCTGGGTCTTCCTTGTTAACCATGCTCGGAAGGCCCAATGGCTCCCTCAAGGAAAACCACAACCTCAAGGTGGATATCCACCAGAGGAACGTAATGCTCTTGGTGGGATTCTCAAGGAATTCTCTATCATCAGCTCCTTGGCGGCAGCACAGCAGTAACAGCGAACATCTACTTTACACAGTTGCAGAAGCTGAGCGAGGCATGTCGCGCAAACGGCGGGGCGAAGGGATGTTTACCTTCTTCACGACAATGCTCGCCCTCACGTTGCAAGGTCATCTTGCCAGAAGTTGCAGGAGCTAAGGTGGGAGATGCTGCCCCACACATCGTATTTGCCAGATCTTGCACCATCGAACTACTTCCTCTACCGAGCTCTCAAGCAATATCTGAGGGATAAGTGCTTCAACGACCGAACCTAACTGGGGTACGAGGTGGAGCACTTCTTTGAGTCACAGCTGCCTTCATTCCGGAAGAAAGGATATCGTGATCTCCCCGTCAGATAGCAGAAGGTTGTAGATGTAAACGGTATTTACTTCGTAGGTTGAAGTCGCTCACAGAAGAAGCAATAAAATTTCGAAATAAAATTATGCTTTGGTGCAAGACTTTTTCACCAACCTAATATATCTGTAATATTATAATATCCATTATGTGGTATATTTAAGAACATATCTGTAAAGTCTGCTGAGTACAAGCTAATTCTGTCAATTTTAATATTATGTAATTCATGCGTTATATTACAATTGCTCAAACATTTCTTCTCGAAGGGCCACACCGGTTCCGCCCCTCCACGGTCTAGCAACTGCCGTTGCAAATGGCAACAGTGTGTTGGTATTTAGTTGGAGAGGCAACATGTGTTGCTATTCCGTTGCAGGCAAGCAACATGTGTTGCTATCCGGACCACAGTGGCAGCGGGTTCCAATCGGGCTGCTTGTACCGCTCAAAAAAGAATTTCGAGGTTAGCAACGCAGTGTTGCTATCCGGGCGTAGTCATTAGCAGTCACTATCCCCAAAACTGCATTTCATACAGCAAATCAAGTTCACAAAGCGAAAAAGATTAGAACGGCACCTCAAATGTGTAGAATAGACGACCTCAGAACTGGGAGTCGTCCACCGCCTACTGGGTGTGAGAGAGCGAATAGCAAACCTTTGTAATCACCATATGTTGGTGATTGGTTGTTCAACCGATTACAATCCACACATTTCGGCGAAGGTGCAAGATCTTGAGCTACTGCAACGCACTCGTTCCTTCTGTTAATTCAAGGTAATATATAGCGCGTCGAGAGTGCGTCGCGCTGAGATATCATATCCACGCGCTAGGATCTTTGCCGCCACATCAAAACTCCTGTTTCCATGACCCTGTGATCACCTAAAGAAGTGGACGTTCGAGATCTAGGTAGTCCGTCAATCTCCTCCTTTATTCTTACGCACAAGGGCTTCCAGTTTCCCCAACATACTCTTCCCTGCAGTCAGAACATGTTATAAGGTTTGCTACACCCGACGTTGTGCAGTCTCCTGCATTCCCAAAGGGAAATATGACGCAGAACGGTGTAGTGCATATCGTGCATGCGATTTCGTACTAATCGCGCTTTCAAGTTGGTTGGGAAATTTCAACAACCCTTACGTCGTCCTGAAGGTCGGCTGTTTGAACGCAACCCCGAATTGCTGAAGTTACATGGTCAGAAATGAATGGTACGCATAATACCACTTTCGACTGTTCGCCCTCAAGCTCCCTGATAGCTGTTGATCATTGTCTTGATCCGCTGATCTAGCTCATATCAGCGTATCCATTTTACATCGCAATGCAGCGAGCCGTATCCAATGAATAAGCCACATCCTCGCCTTCAGATGAAACTGTGCGAGACCTGCGAAACGTATTTCGGATAACAGCTCTCCTAGACCTTGATAATGTGCTGATGCGCAATGGATAATGATATTATTGCTTGCTGGTTTCCGATACCACCTGGTCCTGTAGGACCCGCCAGAAAGAAGAACTTGCACGTTGAGGAATGCGAGCCGGTTCGCGGTGGGCTTTTCACGCGTGAATCATATATGTTCCGTTTGCCAGTTCAGTATATCGAAACATGTGTCCATCTGCTTGTTCTGCTGTAATGGATCGGTACAGTGGTCGGTTTTACCACTAGTCCTTTGGACGCAAATAGGGTCGGGGGGTCAGCATGTAGTACAGAACTATTTACTTTTCGAAACCACAATTTTTGCGGCAATGGTGTGTTCTGCCCCTACAGTGGACTGAGGTAGGCCATTTATGATGTAACCGTACATAATGCCTTTTTATGAATGCGTATAACCACTGAGTAGGAATGACCCCCCCCACCCCTACCCTATTTGCGCCCTCTTTTGGTGGTTACTTGTAATGCTGTCAATGTTCTCGAACCCACTTGTGTGCGAGTTGTTTTTCATACGAACAGTAGGGCTGTCTGGATGTGTTTTTAAGCCTCCTTAAGCGATTTCTTTCTTCGTGTCGCAATGTTTTTATCTAGTAATCGACTATGTATCTGCAGCTGTACTAGTTCGTTATGCTCTGTTTATTTTTGGTTCTGGCTTTTTTTTAACTTGGAATTTATGAGTCGGCAACTTACTCCAATGTGAAGTCGTCTAGAAATGACTCGTAAACATTCGGCACCAGGCATAAAACACACCCATAAATTCTGTCCAAAGTCTGTTATGGCATTAGGGATTTAGGATGAAGACAAGTTCCATCAGGATGCGAAGGTTTTTCATAGCTTAGTTCTGACGAGGGAGGTCAGTGAACTCGGTCCGGAGATTCTAAACGAGACCTATATGGTCCTGTATGGCATCGGACGAGGATTACAGAACTGTGTTTCGTTTTTGTGGAATTCCTGTGGGTGGTCCAAAGATGGCAGAAAATTGTATCATCTCAGGGCCGGCTGATAAGGCAAAAGTGACACCTGGAGTGGCCCTGTCGTGCTCAGAACTTACAAAAGGTTTGGAGCGTAAATTAAAGTTGGATTACAGTAATATGATAATTTTCTACATTTCCTAGACGAAGCTGAAGTGTACATTCAAGTGGTTCATTGGCATCTATGGCGGCAGCGATTAGATGGCCGAGTGAGTAGCGCGGCGGACTTACGGGATTAGGTCGAGGGGTCGATTCCGGTGATGTCTATGCGATTTGCTTTGTGGAGTGCTCCTTTTCTGGCTAATAAAGAGTACATCTTGGCTTCGGTGTGATACCTTCTGCGCTTCCTAACCTCGCTTTCAACCTGTTGTCAGATGTAAAGAAGCTAGTTTTGTCGTGTGGAGTGATGTCGAGCGTCCATTAAACCACGCTTGTCTCGCTTGTCTCTGTCTCGTTAGATGCTACTCCCATATGATCTCTTTGGAATGTTCTCAATTAGTTTTGGAAGTGTTGCTCGCTGTCACCTTATTTGTGAGCACGATCAACAAGTATTGAGTTGACCCATGATCCAGAAACGTTCATCGTTCTTCAGATTTCTTTACAGACTGCTTTTTATTCTTCTCTCAGCTTTCACTATTTTAGCCCACTGTTACCAAGTACAACATATTTTATCCACCTCGCGTGATTGGACGCCTTGCTGTGTATTTCTTCCTCACCACTCTCGTAGACACATACGGGAGGCGTGTCAGAGGCGTTGCAGATAGGAGCATTTGCATTCACTCCCTCGACTCTAGAGGTTGAAAAAGATTTCGTCCGAAATTCATCTCTAGGGTTATTTGGGATGCAGATCACCAATCTGACAACCATTTTCGGTGAAACGATGGATGGCACAAGGTTACGATCGGTATGTGTAAGTAAAGGGTTATAGGCAGAATAATCGGAGCTGCTGCCCTACATGACTCCAGAGGTCGAGGAAAGGAGGAGGAAAAACTTTCGCCCAAATATCGCCCACGGTGGTTATTTAGGGTGCTGATTACAAACGTGATACCGATTTTTAAATTTTTGGTCGATTACGGCAGGTTACTGTAGATATGGGTGAGTAAAGCTGCCCACGTTAGCAGGATCCCTTTCTTCTCCAATGTGGTCAAACTTATTTTCAAACCTTCGACTTCAACCTTCTATGAGATGTAGTGCAAGCAAAGTGATAATTTAGAAAAGACGGATTCGTAGTCAGCAGCTTAAATAATTCCCATAGACGAAGTCTGGGCGAAATCGGTAGTCATGACTTCGTCACCCTTATTCACCACTAGCCAGTAATACGGTAACCTACCGTAGCCAAAAATGTACTCTATATTAGCAAAAAAGTTAGCACTCCACAGAGCAAATCGCATAGACACAGCTGGAATCGAACCCTCAACCCCCTCTTGTAAGCCCGCCTTGCTATCCACTCTGCCACCCAGTCGCTGCCACCATTGATGCCAATGAATCACTTGAATATACACTGCAGCTTCGTATATGAAGCGTAGGAAATTATTGTATTGCTGTAATCAAACTTTATTTTATAGTCAACTGTTGTGGATTTTATACAAAATGCAGGTTAGTTTACTTTGTATCATTTCTCATAAAGCCTTCTCTACCTGTTGATGAGACCCGGTGAACGCTTTATATTTCTTGAGTTTGCTCGTCCAGGTTAGGGTCGAAACGAGCATGCTTTCTTGGTTTTGTGTTTCTCTTTTAATTTGAGCTCCAAACCTTTTGTAAGTTATGTTCTGTGCACGACAGGGCCACTCCAGGTGTCACTTTTGCCTTATCAGCCCGCCCTGAAGTGATACCATTTTTGCCATTTTTGGACCACCCAGGGGCACTTAGCAAAAACGAAACACAGTTCTGTGATCCTCGTCTGATGCCCTACAAGATTATATAGGTCTCGTTCGGAATCTCCGGACCGAATTCACTGACCTCCCTCGCGAGAACAAGTAAAAAGATGGCTACTTTCAAAAATGGGTGAATTTTGACTGAATTTATATTCTTGGACTTGCTCACGAAACTAGCTCTAGGGAAGGCAGTGTGGAACATCAAATTACGTATTGTAACTGGACTGCTAAAGAACTCCGGGTTCTGGCTATTTTTAACTTAACCGTTTTAAGATTTACCTTGTCGGCATGTTGTGGGCACCAGCACCCTCAGTACCAGCTTAGCTTAGGTAATAACTACCATGTGAGCATTCTTTTACCGGTATGGGTCACACCGATGACATTGTAAAATAGTATGAGGTAACTGTTAAATCCATAGCCTCAGTGTTGGGAACAGCAATCTTGGTGAGCCCTATGCAACGTTTTTAAAACCTTTTGATGTCGTCTCAGCAGTATTTAACCTGCTATAAACTCGAAGCGAAGGCTAAGCACTAAACAATCCCTCGCAACATTTCACGCGTTCGGACTTCTTTTGTGACACGCCTGGCTCACCCTTCCTCGATTTTCTTAGCTGAGCTTCAAGAGGAAGCAAAAACTGTATCTCCAGGACCTCATAAGGCAGTCCTTAGACACTCGGCCACTCAAAAGCGATTGGGTGGGCGTTTCTGGAGCGCGAGGGAGAAGAACGCCTACCCCTTCTCATACGAGAAAGCAAAAACAACGCTATTATCAAAAATGACAAGGTTAACCTTGAATTATATTCTAGCTAGGCTTTTAGAATTGAATGATATCCATTCAGTTCTAAAAGAAATTCTAAATGAATATCATTCAATTCTAAAAGCCCAGCGATAATATAAGAATGTTCATGATTGCCTAATGAACGCTTGCGGGCTTGCTGACTCTCCGATAGAACTTTCACAGTCTCCTAGGCCTCTGGGCAGACAGTAGCGTCGTTCTGCGGCAATAGCAGTCTTCTATTTCATGTCTTTGCTTCATCCACGCAGACTTGTCTTGTCCTGGCTTGAAAGGAGTGCAAATGACATCTCTCGCGCTGTCGCGCTGTCTGCGTCTCTGCGTGGGGCGCGCCAACTCGCAGGCTCTCGGCGCTCTGCGCAGGGACGCACGTGTGGTGCAACGCGAAAATTCTCTGGCGCAATCAGTAATGCGTCTGCTGTGCCGCAGCCGACTAGTCTGGATCAAGGGTGTGCGTAATTACGATTTACAATTTACGATCTTACGATTAATTTTGTCAAATTGTTTACGATTTTCGATTTACGACATCTTGGGTGGTCTTTGATGGTCTTTGATCAACAACCAACTAGCGACCAATGTGGACTATGTATGTGGACTGGGTTGAAAAGATCCGCCCACTCTAATTGTCCTTCTTATAGCTCATTCCCACTTCCCTTTAGAGTTGATTTTTGATAATCTGACATGTTACTGTGTTGTACAATACCGTCCTGTTCACAGGATTCTCGAATCCGATCTCTCTTCGCTTGACTAACTTTGTCATTTCTCTAACATTATAAGGGCTGCCGTTTAGAACCTGACAGGTTCAAGAGGAGAAATAAGTGCAATACAATATCAAAAATAAGCTCCTGTCTAGGAGGCTGAGGAGGCTGGGCTTCTCCGTTTCCGGTACAGTTTCCTAGCAAGGCACATCGCATTCCTATTGCCGAAGGTTGTTCCATTTCGGCCCACAACCTGTGTTTTTTCTGAAGTTATTTTTCTCATGACTGACTTATGCAGCGTTTTGAATAAAGAAATAAATAATAAAAGGACACTGGAAGCCGTTCCTTAGAGAAAGAGAGACGAGTGTTCTAGCTCCACGTCCTGTTTGGTAATAAAGTCGATTCACTCTGTTTGTAATAGATACATGCTAACCCTATCGAATAGACGACGCAAATCCACGATCGAACATCATTCATGATCGGAGGCGGGGTCTAGAAAGTTGCTACATTCATGTGAAAAGGATAAACCACTAATGTTTCGGTATATGTCACGAAGACAGGCAGCATTGTGCGATGGGAACGCCCCATCCCCGCATTGAATGGGCACATCATTTAGAAAGGGTGTATGCAGTCGGTACCCTGATCGGCTGGCATATGTTCGGTCTGATCTTTGGTTATTATTGGCTGGCGCGCTCCCAACTACCAATGCTGCTCACCTGCGCGACATGTACCAGTGTTTTTATCGGTTTGGCTTTACAGGGCTGAGCAAATTGGTATAAAAGGACGGTGCAATCGAGCGCGTAGCATACCAAGAAAAGATCGAATTGGTTTTGACAGTTTTGATCTCCATTTCCGGTGACGTGATTGAGTTTATCGTATTCGCCCTATCTAATCCGCTTACGATGCTACAGGTTCTCGGAGAGGAAACGGAGCTGGCGAAGGGTAGCCCGAGCAAGCGGAGGGGTTATTAAATCGTAGAGCATTATTATAATTTTCGAAATCTTACAAATGCAGGCTTGAGCAGGAAACCGGCGCATTGGTAAGTGGTGAAACGTTTTAATTTTTAGTATTGTCAGCGAACTTTTCGCTGTTGTTTCTA